>QFDD01003647.1:0-17263 GCA_006871305.1 Vachellia collinsii
AAAGTTAAATGATAAGGCACTTTAAATCGATCAGATTTTATCAAATGAATTTGCAGCATTCTAATGGACTATAGTACTATTCTTGGGTTTTTATTGAGCTTAATTGCATGAATTATGATTAAAGACAATTATATGAAATTAAAACTAATTAAGAGTAAAATGATCATAATTTTTATCATTTTATTAATTAATTGATTTTTAAGACATTTGATGGTGCTCAATGTTAATTTTCATTGTAAATACCCTTGGAAGAAACTAAAAGATAAATTCAAGAAAAATGCATTTTAAATATGAATTTTCAAAATGGTAGAGAAAGGTCCAAATTTCAGAAATTCCACCGAAGGACCAAACACGTCCAACTTCTTTTTTTCACTCTGAATCAGTTTCCTAGGGTTATGATATATCAGATTCAGCAAAAAATAGCGACGCACTTAGACAAATTTCGCACAACAGCACAACTTGAAAGACAGACCGTTAATCACCTTATGTCCACTTCAAAATTAATCGAATTAATGTGATAATGTTACAATCCGGCTCTAATCCAAAGCTTTTAATTCCTGTGTTATTGTGTATCACAAAGGTAACTATCTGTCATTCTATTGATTATTTCTCCTCCTTTTGATTTACCTTTTACTCCTTCATATATCCCATTGCCCCGTATTTCTCTTCCTTGCTTACCAACAAAAGAAAAGAAAAAAAAATACATATATAACCCTTGACAAAAAAAAAATCCTCTTTCCTTAAATTTTGAGTTGTCGTTTTCATCTCTTTTAATTTCTATTGATTGTTGCTTACTTGTTTGCTTAGCATTTAATTATTTAAGCCCTGCATGTTGGAAATTCTATATTTACCCTTGTACCACCATTCGAGACTTGCTCAATAAACGATCCCCCAACTTGAACAAGAGCTCACTACTGTCAAAGCCACAATGACCTCACACAAAGCAAGAACCACCAATAATCTTGATGACCTCATAAAGGCTAATAGAGAATACAAAAATTGATTGGTAAGCGAATCACTTCATGGCACCAATGTAAGAATTGATGAGGCCACCATAGGATTAATGCTATTGATCATAAGTTGGAAGAGCTCATTACGACCATCAATAGGATAGGGCAACATAGATCAGGCAAAAAAGAAGCCCCACTTCCAAATTCTCAAGAATGGATACTCCTACACCCTAATAGGAATAGGGTTTCACCCAACGTAGCCAGGTACTCGAGTGGGATAAGGCACCCCACATAGGCAGTCACCATCTCTCTTTAAATACTCGCAACACCCACTATGTGCCACCTAAACGTAGGCCATCTCCCCAACTGTTTGAGGATATAGATGACCCTTGGAATGATGATGACCTTGTAAGGAGCCATACTAGACATGAAGAGTCATCTCCTGTGTGTCCCTAAACGTGATTATATGGATGATATCACCAAAAGGGTTAATGTTGAGGCCCCTTAATTTGATGGTAGGCTTGATCCCACTACTTTCCTCGATTGATTAGCCAATTTAGATGATTACTTTGAGTGATATAATATGGATGATATCACACATGTACGTTTCACCAAGATGATATTTGTTGGAGCCGCATGAAAATACTGACACACCTTTCAAATAGCCCTAGAAGAACAAGGTCAACCTTTCATGGCTACATGTGTTAGGATGAAGATAAAGTTAAAGGAAAATTATGTGTTGCCCTGGTATAAGTGACATCTCTTTAGTCAGCTCCTCAATCTTACGCAAACCTCCATTACTGCCGACTATATAGCTCGCTTTGATGAATTTATATTAAGATATGGGCTGAAAGAAGATCCTTGATCATTGCTTAGTAGGTTTATCAATGGTCTTGGACTTGACATTCAATGAGTGCTCAAGTTAAACTTCTCAGAAACTCTCGATGACGCCAACCATAAGGCCTAGGAAATAAAATCTCTCTCTTGGTACTCTTCTTTTCGCTGCTCTACACAAAGCACATAGTTCTAACACTCTCGTAGCCTTCTTCCTACTGATAGAACTGTAGGGTTCCCAGATAGGACAACTTCCCTCATTCCTCCTAGTCAAATGTCAAGCCTTAGGAGCAGCAGCACGCAACCTAGTGACGCAAGTGGTTATAGCACCTGTACCAATGGGTCTACTATTAAATGTTTTAATGCCACGCTAAAGGGATTGTTAATCTTAATTGGATCAAACAACATAGACTATGGTTTGATAATGAAGCATTAAGGGGCCTTATTAAAATCCAATGCCATAAGCTAGAGCACATTATACTTTCGACAAGGTGGGCTTGGCCCATTTGGTACATTGTCAGATGAGAAGGAAAGAAAAATAGGATTTGGATCCATAACTAGGGTTTGCACAAGAAATTATCCATCTTTTTTAAGTTATATAAATAAGTATTATATTAAAAATTTTAAATTATACAAATACAAAATTAACCCTACAAAAACATATAACTATTGACTATTAAAGTGATAAATGAGTTAAATGATTAAGCACCAAGGGTTATAGACAATACTTGTTAGAGGATGTTATGGTAAAATGACA
Source organism: Vachellia collinsii (assembly GCA_006871305.1). NCBI lineage: Eukaryota > Viridiplantae > Streptophyta > Magnoliopsida > Fabales > Fabaceae > Vachellia > Vachellia collinsii. The sequence continues at coordinate 2,542 of QFDD01003647.1, forward strand.
CCTGTTGTTGCTACTTGTTGTTGGAAGTTCCTGGAAGCTCAGGCTGGTCGTTGCTAGAAGCCTCGATTCGCTGCTGCTCTCGTGCTTAGTAACTCACTCCATTGCTCTCACTGTTCATGCATTTTTTTTTTATAATTTTAGTTTTCACTGTTGCTCTCGTGCTCTTGTGTCTATGAGACTGATTTTTGGGGGTGGGAGATTATTGAAATAGAGATACGATGGCTGTGATTATGCACTGTTGTGATTATTGAATTTTATTTGGCTTTGTGATTGTGAATTGTAGTGCTGTAATTACTTATTGAAATACTTTAAATGAATTTAATGATGTTTTTTTATTATAAATTATTATTAATTATAAAGACTGACTAATTGTAACTGATAAGAATGAATATTTTGAAATTAAGTATTATTAAAAATATTGTATTTTAATATTATCAACAATTATAATATAACGTATTTAATTCAGGTTAATCCCTATTTGACCCATTAATTTGTTATTCATTGTCTCGATTTGTTCGTTCTTTTGAACCTTGATATTTAATGATTAGTATAGGCTTACGTTAAAAAAAATTAGCATGGGCTTATGGGGTCCAGCGAAGCGAGTACAAAAACGACGCCGTGGGATGCCGTATGGGAAATGCTTAACCCTACAACTCTCGACAAGGCCCTTCCTCTAATTTCTCCCAGGTCTGGACGGTGAGACGTGAGAGGATGGGAGGGTCGCGAAGAAAATTGAAGCGATCGAAACCAAAGGTGCAGGTGGGACTGCCGAAGAAGAAACCAGGAGTATTCAAGCCTGCATTCTGTCTTCCTCCCAAGTTTTTGCACTCATTGGCTGACAAAGACTCTAAATGGGACGACAAAGGTAGCGTCATTCAAAATTACAAGTCCTTCGGCGTCGTCTCCAATCCCAACCTGCTCAGCGTTCGATCTCGTACTCATCATATTGTGGAAAACGATTCCCTTCAGGTTCCACTTCCTTCTGCCGCCGCCGATGATGCTCTCGCCGAATCGGAGCTACTCGATACCGGTAGCGACCTCGAAGAAGACGGTCAGTCAGATATTTCCCTTGTTGAATTTATATATAAAATTAATTTTTCAAAACCATGGATCGCTCTCCCATTCTGTCTGTGCATGTTAGTTACATTATATGTATCAAATAGTTAAATCATTGATAACTGATCAACGTGGCCAAAACATGCCCAATTTTTCAGGCGTGAAGACTTTCGTGCTTGCGTATAATTATGACGCTATAAAATACTGAGAAACTCTTTAAACTTTCGATCTATGACCAACGTGAAAAAATCCATTTGTTTTGATAAACATACAATTGTATTAGTTTATTACTTTAACTTATTTTTAAGAAGTCCGCTAGGGGGCTGGAGGGTCTCTTCCCAACCGGCGGTTATCCTAAAGTTTGGAGGATTGTAGAAGTCAAATGTAATATCTAAGCTAACATTCTGCAGTATAGGAAAACAGGTTTTTAACTCCCTCGAATAGAGGTCTCTAATCCAACGTCGAAAATTAACAGTTGTTGATTGCTGGGATATGTCATTTGCTTGATTTCCCTAGCTCGTGAGCTTAATTTCTCCCTTATTATTAAGTATTTCAAATTACAAAATATCTGAATTGTTACCGAAGATCCTTACTTCCTGAGTAGAATTTTTAAGACCTGCAAAATTTGAGGGCAACTTCCTTGAATCTAGACATTTTATGAGGATGAGATAATTTTAATTATTACTCTTGGGACCTGCTTGGCAAAAGCTGAAATGAGATGATGCAACGAATAAGTTGAAAATTTTGCAGGTTGTTTAGTATATAAATTGTTAGTTATAGAAACAGAAGAGGATAAAAACACGAATGAATTGGATCAGAAATAATCCCCATTTTGTACTTTCACATGGCAGACGAGTAAAAATTATGACATATTCTTATTTAATCCGTCTCCATTTTTAATCTGCTCCTCGGCCCACCCGTAGTAAATCTATTCATGGCAATATTATGTAGTTGAAGTTCAAGCAGTCCTTCAACCTAAGAAGCATCTATGCATGGTTTTCTGAGTCTATATATCCTTTCTTTGAATCGTGTAGACTTGAAATCAGCCTTGGGAAAGAAGCGAAGGGATGGAAAAAGTGCACCACCTCAACCTTTGACAGCAATGCAACGGCTTCATATTGGACGACTGGTAGATAAATACGGAGATGATTATCAGGTTTGACATTTGCTTTTATTTCAAGAAAATTACTCCTTGAGAGAGATATCGGGGCTTACATCTTTATGCTCTTCCTTTTTTGCCAGGGTATGTTCATGGATATGAAGTTAAATCCCTTGCAACATTCAATTGCAACTCTACAGAAGCTCTGTGAGAGATACCATATGTATAAAAATAAGAATCCCCTGCTTGTGGCTAACTCTTAAATGCTCTGGATTAGCGATATGACTAAATGGATGAAACGTGTATCCATTGAATACTGAAGCTGCGCTTGGATCTGGGGAGGTTATTTTCGCTTCGGATCAGCCAAATTTTGTGACAGAGGACGTGCTTTTCATTATCATGTATTTTTTCAGTCTTGAATATTTTCAAACGGTAAAGCCTTATCACCAAATCGGATAATCGAACATTATGCATGTGTAGAATTTTGTGCGCTCGCTTGATTAATCATGCCATTCCTCCTATCGGAGGCCTGAAAATCTTGGTAGTGTAACTAAACATGGACAAGTCATATTCAGTTGAAAACTTTAACCTGAAACTTGTGCGATGTTTGCTATATTTTTTTCGAAGCATTTCAATTTTTTTAATTTAATTGAAGCATGATAATTGTGCTACTTTAATAATAATACGTGACAAGAATTAAAGTTTTCTGAAAATTGGTGAGGAGGCTTTAAGAATGAGAATAGCATAACCCTTTGACCGGGGGAAATAAAACACCCGTTCCGGCTGTGGCTCACTTCCTTTCGACCATCGTGGCCCTAGCATTACGTTAAATGGTCGTCAGAAGTTCGTGTCCTGTTCACTGTGGACGGTAGCCCTCGTTATCTAGTGCCGTTTTATGATGCAGCGAGTTGAATAGTATTACGTTAAATCATAAATGGTGTCGCTCTGTTGTTTTACGTGTTTACCAAGTATCTTTACCACATAATTAGTAGCCATTCTTTGATCATGAATCGATTAAAACTACTATTCTCAACATCTCTGAATTTACGATAAGTTTCATCATTTTGAATGTTATCGACAAAAAAAATAGACCATGATTATAGGCATTGACCCAAGATTTAACATAGAATGCCGGAATAGACAAGCCATCGGTTAGACGCCCACAAATGCCCTGCACTGCGATTCCCAATGCTCTTTTATTTGCTTAACCCTCTCAACCCTCTCTGTCTGATGCCTTTGTTCCCAGTAGTCCTTGCAGCTGTCAAAATATACAAATAACGTTAAGCAATTGCAATCAAGATGGTTATAAGAAAGGTTTACAAGAGCCTCGTTCTTCTCTTGCTACACCACCCAATAGTTAGCAGTTAAGCTACCTTCTTAGAAATCCACTCTCTCACTTTCGCCGGTCCGACCCGTGGAAATACATGACTATAAACTATAGCAAGTTTTTTTTTTTGGCCAGTAAATTTTAAAGCAAGTGGGACCATACCTTCGGCCTAACAAAATATTCAATTCTTCCAAGCGCACGGCACCTTGATAGATTCCTCCCTGCAATGAACAAAAATGGAACTCTGTATGTTACCAATGGTCCAATAATTATGAGTGACTCAAGGACAGGAAAATAAAAATATGATAGACTGTAGTTGCAGATTCTGAATCAGTTCCCATTTTACTGCAGAGTCTAAGATTAGAGCCAACCAAAGCCGCAAAACGATTTCTAAAATAAGCAAATTATTGCAAGCTGAGAACAACAAATAATTACGGATGTTTGGTTTAGACTTGGCCAAAAGTATCAGCCAGTCGCAGTTTTTTGGCCATTGTAAAATAGGGCCGGCCATATGGCTTTCCAATACAACAATTCCGTTGAAGACTTGAGATGAATAACCATACATCGGTTCTAAAGATCAGTAACGGATGAAATCATCAGTAATAGACAAGCATATGATACCCTAATAATCAAGTAAAAACGCCAGTCTTTGCAGAATCATGTGGCAAGTAATCGAGATGTGGGAGGACTCACTAATACATGACGCACAGCTTACCACTCGGCATAGAGGACATTTTGCATTAGCATTTGCTGCCTTAAGTCCGTCAACAATAGTTACTGATGCAGATGAGCAAGCACACATGTAGCAGAATATGTGGCCACAGGTAAGAGAAACTGGATCAAATACTATGTCCTGTCAGACATGCCAGATTAATATCATCAAGGAAAGATGAAATTGAAGTGCATCATAGAAATATTGCTTGACATTACAAACTTAAAAGAATATTGATGTTGAGAAGTTCAAGTCCCGAGGTACAGAGGCTGAAAGCCATGAGAAATAATGGCAACCATTAAGGAGGTCTGGATTTTAAAACACATATCTAAAGTATCTAAAATAAGGTGAGAAATAACATACTTAGATAAGTTTTTTGTTCTTTAGAAACGTAAACTAAATTGTCAATTCCAGCAGAATTTGTTCCAATATTGTCTCATTTATTTGTGCTGCAGATATCTTCAAATAAATAAACTCGATGGATGTTTAGTCCAAGTTTGACATTCATAATGCTAGTACGTAATGAATGAAAGTTCCAGTAACTAACCAAGCATATAGAACAAGTCAAGTCAATATCAACTTTAATGGAATCAAATGGCTCACAAGTGAGCGATGGTTTATCATCCTTAAATGCGAGGGAACATCCATCAAAGAAAGCAGGTGGCTTCGTCATTGATTTGTTCTTTCTTTCCCTTAAATTGATGTGGAAGGCCATGAGCTCACAAAGCCACGGACTCTGAAGAATTTCCACATGCAGACTCTGGGCTCGTGACTTGAAAAATTGTCCTTGCTTTGAATAATGAATCTGCACTGACAGTGATAGTGAAAAAATATAAAGAACGTCCAGATGTAGCAATATATAGTTATAAACATCAACCATAATTTTCACCCTGATTTTCCAAACTTGAAAATAGCAGGCCTATAAACACCAGGATATGCATACCTTATCATATTTCTTGAGTATCTTTCTGATTGCAGTGGCATTGATTAGAGCATAAATAACCAGGTCTTTGCCTTCCCGAACGAGGGCACTTTGTTTTCCAGGTAATCTGCCTTTGAACCAGAAAATGTACTTTCTGAAGCCAGAAGCAAGATGTAACTGCAGCAATTTTTGAGCACGCTCATTGAAGCAACGTACTACTTCAGTCATCCCGGTGAGTAGGGAAGGGAAGAAGCTTCCATCGCACACTGAATAATTAGCTCATTGTCAGTAACATGGACATTAAATAAACCCCCCTCTCCCCATTTGATCATCAGACCTTTCATAACAGTGTCTAAGATCCTTCGGAACTCCTTTAAAAGAAATAAGCATATCATGGATGCAAGAGCAAGCAAGAAGAAATTGATGTTTGCCCTTTCTAAATTTATTATTCAAAGATCAGGCCCTGGAGACAAACATCGGAAGCAAAAAAGAAGTTCGGTGGGATCCGTGAACTTCAGGTTCTTAAAGGAATATCAACTCGCTAACAATTTCAATTGGTTCTCACCGTGTGCTTTGGTTATAATATTGCGAACGAAAGAATATGATCGAGATATAAACCTTTAAATATAAAAAGTGAAAACGATGCCGAATGAGAGAACCCATACGTTTGCCTTTTTAGTTATTGAGCCAGAAGGATACTTGTCTTAAAATCTACGAATTCATTTCAACAAGGAACTTGGGAGAGTCGAGATAACGAGTCCTGCAACAAATCAACAGAAAAGATTTGATATTACCTGGGCATCGGTCGCTGCATTTTCGGACGGCAAAGGCTTCATTGAGGCCCTTGCGGGATTGGCAGTCTCTGCTGCATTTTTTCAAAATCTTCTTGAGCTTCTTGATGCCAACTCCAGGAAGTTTCTTCCGCTGGCCCTGCATGTACTCCTCGTATTTATTGCAGAACTTCATATTTTAATGAGCAAAAATGCATGCTCTGAGTTTCCAATTCGTTCGAGCCACGAATTCCCCTGAAGCTATAATATGCGGATATGCGATGGCAAAAAGAAAAAAGAAAAGCGTACACGTCACGATATCTAATTTTGAGAATTTGTCATGGAGAGAGGAGCAAGGCTGGGCCCTTCGTGGCTCCTCTTTTTTCTGAATCCTTCGTCCCCGGCCCACGCTGACGGTGCGACGCGTGCAAATTGTGAAAGCGAGGAGGTGACAGCATCCTTTCCTCACTCTGAAAAACCCATTTCGTGCATTTTATGGATATTAATTAAAAATGGGCAGCATGCAAATATATAAGCGGATTTGGGTGGTTTGATTGAATGGCTGATATATGCTTCAAATGAAAAATCTTACCGATATTAATTTTTTTTATTTAAGATGTTACAGTAATTCATTCTTTTTTTTTTATTTTGTTTTTACGTGGTGTGTTATCCTGTGTCCGGTACCGGAATAAATTTTAGTAAGAGCCAGTTGAGGTAGCTTGGGGGGAAAGCCAAAAACAAACATCTGTTTCAAGCCAGAGGGGCAAAGAGATGGTTTGCCTTATCCCTCACGGTTCCCAAATCATATCAGTAAAACAACCTCTAGTGCCACTAAACTAATTATTTAATTTTCAAAAGTTTATATTTTTCAAGCAAAATTATTCCAATATATATAAAATTTAAAATAAAAATAATCTCTTAGCTATTTTTTAAAAAATTATTTTTTAAAATTTTAGAAATCACTATTTAAAAAAATTAAATCTACATTGTATAAATTAGATTAGCTCTTTAAGTATTAAATTATTTATTGTAAATTAAGTTAGTGACACACAATTAGGGCCGGGAAAGTAGGCTAGCCCACAGGTTGGAAGTGTAGCAGCCTTAGCCCAACAAAATAAACAATTTATAAAAATTAAAAACAATTAAAAAATTTTCCACCATATAATATTATTTTATTTTGACCCAAAAAATAACACTATCTTTTTACATCTCTTTATAATTTAATAACATATCAGTATTAAATTATTAATATTTTGTTGTAATTTTAAATATAGTATTATAGAAAGATAACATGAAAAAATAAAGGGAAACTTAATCTTTTGGTCCCTAAACTTTTGACCCAGTTGTAACTCAATCTCTGAACTTTGACTCACTGCAACTCAGCTTCTATAAAATGGTTAAAACTATAGAGATTGAGTTACAGTGAGTCAAAATTCAGGAATTGAGTTACAACCGAATTAAAACTACAGGCACTGAGTTGCACCGAATCAAAATTCGTCAAAATTCAGGGACTGAGTTATAATCGGATCAAAAGGTTATGAACTAAAAGACTAATTTTTCCAAAAATAAAATTATGTTGCTTTTAAATGTATCATGTATTGTTTATCTTAAAAAAATAGAATTTAATGTTATTTTTCTTTGTGAAAAGATATGTTTGTGCAGATTTTAGGTAGAACAGAGGTTAAAAGGGGATTCGGATAACCAACAGTGTGTAGCAGGGAAGTGCGGCGCTGATCCAAACTCAGGGATGAAAACAGAGTAAAAAGAGGGTTTTAACGGCTTAGCCTGTAGTCGTGTATTGAACCTCAGAGTGAATTACAGTGATTTGAATTCAGAGAGAAGAAGGAGGTTTCAGAACCCGAGAGAAGTCCCCCCTCCCTTACAGATTAATCAGAATAAATAATAGGTTCCGTAGTCGTCTAGCCGTTGGGTAGTTACAACGTGGCTCCGGGGATCTGGGCAGCGAGGGTGCTAAATCCGCGAATCACAACGGTCTGGTCCTACATTCACGGGGGCATAGACCGCGGACGAACGTTGGCGTCGTTGGGTAAGCGGTCGCTGACGCTGGTCGCAGGCGCAAGGCTCTTGGCAAGTCTTGATCGCTGGGACAGTTGCTGGGCCTTATCCTGGATCAGTGCAGCCAACTGGGCCGTTTGGCGCTGATTGGGCCGGTCGGGCCCAACACCACTTTTTGGTCATACAAGATATTGAGATGAAAAGGGTAAAATAATATAAAATCCATTTTTCCACCTCTACACACTGCACTATAAATAATGTTGCTTCCGGACCAGTAGGGCCCGTGCTTCAGCCAAAAAAAGAAAAAAAAACTTTTTCTACTTGAAAATACAAAGCAAGCCCTACTATAGAATAAATTCAGTCTATTGTAAAAAAAAAAAAAAAAGAACGGGAAGCAAGCAGTTCGCTTGATCAGGCTTTGACGCTTCGTACTGAACCAACTCCGTCATTATCCACAACCACTCATGCATTGGGACTCAGAAAAGAGATTTATTCCCCCACGAGTCAGAATTAGGCTTGTTTGCATCATTGGAAAATCATTTTTGTGCAATTGTAGATAAATTATGTTAAAAGAGTGGTTTCCCCGTTAAACCAAACCAAATGTAAGATATCTTTTAAATTTCTAAATTCCAAAAGGGTAACACCAATTTCGCAAATCCTGTATTACCACTAAAAGATCATATAGGAATACCAAGGTATTGGTGCTATTACAATTTTGTCCCTTATATAATATATTTGTTGTCATAATGATATTAGTTTTTAGTAAATATCTTCAATGTACTTATCAATATCATTATAAGTGTTAATTAACAATGGTAGTCAATGATATTAGGCAATTTGTTAAAATTATTTCACAAGGTCTAACCAAAATGATTAAATTTCTCTAACGGTTTAACATATCAAATACGATAGTTAATGATATTATATAACCTGTTAAACATGTTAGACGAGTTGTCAATTCCTTTAAAAATGCAGTCAATTTTTCAAAATACAATTCGGTTAAATTTTCTTTAGCGTTACACTTGTTGAAGGTGGTCTTTAATGATATTACTCAACTTCTTAAAATTATTTCGAGTTATCAATCTATTTAAAAGTTTAATTAATTTCATAAAACTCATATGAGTCGTTAAATTTCTCCAAATGCTACGAATATTTAAAATGATAGTCAATGACATTGCACAATGTGACATCTTGAGGTATTATCCCTGTTTAGCCGCCCGTAGACACAGTGTTTTGTCCTTTTGGGGTCCCATAGTCACTCAAAAGGTGCCTCAGATGTCAAAAGCCATACTTTGACTACATATATGACCTTCACTTTAGACGAGTATAACCGATGTGGGATTTGAGCGCACCCTGCCTATTGCATCTCCCTTCCCCCTTCACCCACTCTAGGGTTCCTCAGAGTGTTAGGTTTCTAATAGGGACTGGTGTTACACTCTCCCCACCAATGGAAAGAGTCGTCCTCAGCTCTGATACCATATTGTGACATCCTGAGGTATTATCCCTGTTTAGCCACCCGTAGGAACAGAGTTTTGTCCTTTTGGGGTCCCATAGTCACTCAAAAGACGTCTCGAATGTTAAAAGCCATATTTTAACTACATATATGACCTTCACTTTAGACGAGTTTAACCGATGTTGGACTAACTTTTTACTATTTCAAAAATATTAGTAAAATCCAAACGATTTTTAACGTTAGAGCCATGATATGAAATGAAAATATAAATTCAATTTCAAAACTCAAATAAAAAAAACCAAATAATAAAAAAGTGATAACCACGTAACTCGCCTAAGATTTTAATATTCTAGATTCCAACACTCTCCCTAACAACGTCCTTTCATACATTGACATAATTTGTAGAATTTTATGATTAATGCGGTATTTTTCTGAGAATTTTTCCTTTAATCTTCCATTGTCACTATTAGCCTCAGCGTTCTGTACATATTAATAATGTCAGCAAATGTTTATTTTTCGTGTTCTAGTACATCTGTTGCCAATTATGAATTATGCTTCCAGATTACTCGACTGGTTATTATTCTTTACATAATGGTCTTACAACGAATAATAGTAAATGATGGGGGTGTCCAAAAAAGGTCCTATCAGATAAGTAACCGGTGAAAGCGTAGGGATAAATTCGAGGCTTCTGACTCATTTTCAATACATCCACAGATTTGTTCAATCCTGGAGGGCGGATGTGGATTTTGGCGGTTGGCGGCGCACACCACCTCGGATACCGATAACGTTGGCTTAATGCTAATCGCTAGATCCCATGAATGCGCTCCATATAGGAATGCCTCGCTCCATATGTCGATCTTAGGTCCATAGCAGAACATCAAACCCCGTATCGCTTCGATCAGGCCGCAGCACAAGACCGATCGACAATGGTGGAAACAGTTTTCTCAATGCTCCCGGATGACATCACTCTCCACATCTTCCTTAACCTCAAAGACGATCCCCGACATTGGGCTCGCCTCGCCTGTGTCTGCACCAAATTCTCCTCCCTGATTCGCAATTTTTGCTGGAAAATCAAGTGCTCCCATACCATTCCATCCATCGTCTCCGATCTTCTCTCCGATTCGTCTGTTCCACCTGGCGGCTGGGCTTGCCTGCATAAGCTCGCCGTCTGCTGTCCCGGCCTCCTTCACGCCGGGGTTCTCTTAGAGAGCTCGGATTTCGGGCTGGAGCGAGAGCTCGGCCCAGGCGAGGGTTACCGGCGATCGTTTTCCGCGCACGCAATCACATCGTCCCAAGACAACTTCACCAGTCGATTCAATGGTTCTTCAGATACGGGTGCTTCTGGTTCTAATTGTCACTGGTCTCTATACGACGACCTGTATAATGATACAGTTCATAATGCTTCCGAATCCAAAGATGGCCCTGAACCCAAATTGTGGGAGGAGGCTGGGAAAGGTGTTGTCAAGGTCGATCGAGAATTCTCTTCATTTAAGAAAAGGAAGATTTGCAGGTCACTGAGGTCGCGGTCCCATTTGGCTTCTGGAATATGGAACCTGAGCAGAGAGCAGGGAAACAAGCTACTTGCTAGACAGTTTCGAGACGATTGTCTGTATATTTGTGATTGGCCTGGCTGTCTGCACAACGAGGAGAAGAGAAACTACATGCTTTTCAGAGGAGTTTTCAAGAATTTTAAGCGGTCTAGGGTATGGAGGACAATCAACGATGGGAATCGGAAAAAGATTGCTCTGAGCTGTGCGTTTTGTCAGTGCAAGGAGATTTGGGATTTGCATTCTGCGTTCTGTTTAAGGCGATTTTTCGGATTCCATGATGATGGCGAGCCAGTTGTTCGAGCTTATGTTTGTGAAAATGGTCATGTCTCTGGAGCATGGACCGATTTGCCGTTATACACTTGATGCCAAGTTTAAGTTTACATTGGCGCTGTAGCTAGGTTGAAGGTTCTTTTTTCTTGAACTTCTTATTGCTGTCTAATGATATTCAAGTTCGATACAGATAATATGCTGTTTGGATTAGTAATTGACAAGTATTTTACAGTTCTTACGTTTTTTATGCATTCATTATTTCTCTGTGCCTTTGATCTTCCATGCCTGGCTTCGTTTCTATTATGAACTGACTGATACGCATTTCTTTGGCTTATGAAAGTGTAAAATAGCATTCTGCGTAATTTGGGTTCGCATCAGATTGCAAATCTGGCTTGCAAAACGGGTCTAGGTGTTTGCATGGTTTTACTCTCTAGTTTCTACCCGTGGTAGCCTTTAATGTTTTCAATTTCTTGCTTGCAAAGATGGATTCATGCGAGGTGTCAAAATCATCATGTGCTTCTCTTGACAGTCACCTGTTTGGCTTTGTCTGAATCTTGGGAAGATTATTTGATGAGAAAGATATGCTTTTAACTTGCTTTGGGGGGCAAGGTGTTGAACTTCTGCCTTGCAAACTTTTTCACTGAAATACCTTGCAGTATATCCCTGTATTCACTTAGTTCGTCGGAGTGTGATTGTTATGCTTACATCAAATCTCTGGACCATATAAGGCTTTTTTAAGGGCTTTGCAATTGATTGTCCGTTGATCCATGATAAGAGCCGGATTGTTTCACAGAATGTAAAAAATTAAAGAAAGTAAAATGAACCCATAGAAGAAGAGAGAGAAGAGGCGTGTCAAGTAATGTTAACTTAAAGCAAAAAGGGGGGCCTTTTATTGTTCTATATGCCATTTCTCTTGTTCTTTTCACTCGCACTATCATTGGCCCTCCATTCTTCGTCCACCACCGTAGCCCAATTGCCAGCGGTGGCCGTAGTAAGAACAGCCCTTGTTGCTCCGTCACCTGTTACCTCTGCAGCCTACCACCTGAGGTGCTTCAAGCACCTCTCCTGCCTTTGACGTCTGGTGCTCAATGCTTCACTCTAAAATCAAAGTCCAATACAAATGTTTTTAGACTAAAGCCCAATGCAATACTTTTTTTAACAGCTATCCTTTTGCTAAATACAATTCCATTTAAAGTATTATTGGTTAATAAATATGAGCATATCTCTTAATGAAAATTCAAACATTAATTCATCATATTACATAGACTAACCTCTTTTACCAAACTCAACTATTGTTTCTTGGCCCAATGCAATAATTAGTATGAAAATGTTGGAGACAATGGTTTGTCCCTGAAAATGATGTTACATCTTCAACATGTTTTCAGAACGATACCAACGTCAATGAATGACTAGTCTGACTGAAAGGCCTTAGGTATTATGAATTTTGTCATTGCGTGCAGTGTTGCATGAAAAATACCAAAAAAACATTTTTGTCTTTTCCAATGTATCTTTCACCGAACATAGTTGACTCTCTTATGGGTAATGAACCGAATTAACAAAAGTCCACTGATTTTTTTAAGAGGCCTTTTCAAGATTAAATTGAAACATAAAGTCTTCGCGGAGATCAAAAGTGTGGGCGTCGTATTCAGATGAACCATGAGGGGAGGACCACTTGAATGAATGGTCATTGTCCAAAGGGAAATCATAGGATCAAGTAGTTTTGATTGGCTGGTCACCTCAGAGATGAGTGACCTCCAGCCGTCAGGGATGGCTCTGCATATTAATTTACCAAACGCATTTACAAGTTTGATATCTCACCACGCCTTCCCGTCTCCAACCATCCAAGAACCTCTTATATAAGTTTGATATCTCATTTATCAAATCTTTGAGCATAACAAATACTTATTTTAGATAAATAAATAGCACAAACTCCATAATTTCAAAGGAAAAATATGCGTTGGATGGAAACAAGAAGATAAGAGCGATTACAGAAGGTGCAAGTTGTCATGTTTTGGACCCTCTTACCTTTTCTTCTCTGGTTACCTGTCAGCAACTTGGCTGGAGGAGTCCTGAGTGTACATAATTATAGCAGACTTGATTTCCCATCTACCTTTATTTTTGGTTCCGGCACTTCTGCTTATCAGGTTCTTCAATTTACTCAACGTCTCTTAATTCTTCCGATTAAATATATATTTATGTATGTAAATGTTATAAATATATATCGAGAATATTCTTTAGTAGTAACACCTCATTGTACATTATACCTTACATATAGTAAAAGGAACAGTAACCAAAGGCATTGATTCTGGAGCTATATTTCTGTATTTTATCAATTGTGAAACTATGCCCATCTATTTTTTTTCCTTTTTCCAGCTGTCGAGCCCATCAATTTTTGGTGGAAACAAATGTGTTCTGATGTAACTGTGAACTTATATGTTTTTTCTACATTGCTCAATTTTCTGTAAGAAAAGGTAGAAGGTGCAGCAGACAAAGATGGAAGAACTCCGAGCATATGGGATACTTTTGCCCTTGCCTGTAAGTTCATCATCATTCTGTTTATTATGATTTATAATTTTGGGAGCTCAATTCTGTAATTCAGAAAAGAAAGGGGAGAAACCTCCTTTTGAATAAGAAAAATGATCTCAAAACCTGATATATCTCAAAGCGAATTCTTGAATGATAATCAGGACATGCGCGCGGGGACAATGGGGATGTAGCTTGCGATGGTTACCACAAATATAAGGTGAACAGCAACCAATTTTCCTTTGATCAATAATGCAGCCTTCAAATTCTAGTATTGATCTCTGCTTTCCAGTAAAATGTTGAGGAGAATTAAGTATTTATTTACTTTGAATATCTATGTACTGCAGGAAGATGTGCAGCTTATGGTGGAAACAGGCCCTAGGTTATCCATTTCTTGGTCAAGATTGATTCCCAGTATAATCATGGACCCCAATTTCCTGCATAAGCACCGCTCATATTGGAATTTCCTTTTTGTTTCCAAGTACAAACTTAATGAATGCCTTTTCACTTTTCCTTTTCCACAGATGGTAGAGGACCCGTCAATCCTAAAGGGTTGCAATACTACAATAATCTCATCAATGAACTAATCAGCAACGGTTAAAAAAGACCTTCTTTGCTAAAAAACCATGCAGTGAAATCTCTTTTTGCTTCTTGAACTCATATGTAACTATGTCCAGTCTTGCCGTTGTGCAGAAATCCAACCACACGTCATACTACACAACTTCGATCTCCCACTGGCACTTGAAGATGAATATGGCGGATGGGTCAGTCGCAAAGTCATGTACGGCCTAACAACTTCTTCTGCAGTAGTTAGTGTGCTTGTGTGTTTTATTGTGCTTACGAAGACAGCTTGAAGGTGAATGTAGGAGAGATTTCAAAGCCTATGCTGATGTGTGCTTTCTAGAGTTTGGCGACTAAGTATTGTATTGGACTACATTGAAAGAGCCCAATGTGTTCGCTCAAGGGGGTTGTGAACAAGGAATATGCCCACCTCCTCGATATTCTCCTCCATTCGGCTTAAACA
>QFDD01003648.1:0-18685 GCA_006871305.1 Vachellia collinsii
GGTGGTGACATGGAAGGGGGCAGTGATCTTGATGTGACTAGCTAACCTTTGGCCGGGTATACTAGCACTGATAGGCTGTACCAGTCCTGAGGAAATAAGGAGGAGCAGGATGGCGAGTGGGGACGGATTCAACTATTGAAAATAATTGTATTATTTTATTAATGAAATTTTAATATGACTGTTGATAAACCTGCTTCTCTGACTTACATTCCTTTCTTGTATATTTTATAAATTGATTCTGGTTACGGGGACTTAGTGTCTCACCCCGTGGTATTAATATTTTTCAGGCGAGACCTCTTATCAGAATAGTGGTTCAGGAAAGCAGGCAAAGGCATAAGCGTTAGTAGCTTTGTATGCCTCTGGAACTTTTGGGAATTTTAATGTTTGTATATTGCCATAATAGGATCATCATATTATGTCATATTCAAATTTAATTTTGAATATTTATCTTGGTAACTATTTGTATAAGATATTTGTGCTGGAATTACATTATGAAAGAATGCGGACTAGTGGGCTGGGTTATAAGCCGTGTGATATAAAGTTTTTGAAAAAAAAAATCATGGTTATTTGTTTAATAATTGTTAATTAAGTTAAAAGTCTTGTTTAGTAAAAAGGGATTGTCACATATATAGAGAGAGAAAGAGATTAAAAAAACAAAAAAGAATTATAAAGGCTCTTTTTCTGAGTCACCTTGCTTTGTTGGAGGATTTCTGGTTCTTCTGCCATTCAAGATCCATGCTGCAAGAAACCCTATGACTATGATTCCAATTATGCCAAAAGGTAATATCCAGAGACCTGTTGCCATCATGGATTCCACAACTTGATTATGCCTCAAATAGTTATTCAAACTGTTAAACTTGGGCAAGTAAAACCCTAATCTATTCCTATCCTCACAACAAGAATATAATGTAGGACTAAGATTTGCAGAGAATTGGAAAAGAACTACCTGGGATGAGCTTAGAATTGCCATCAGTGTTGCCTACTTGCTTATCTGTAACAGTCAATGGATTAAACAAGTGAATTACTTCAAGTTCCACAAGATTCAATCCAGTTTCCATATTGAATTGACTGAAAACAAAGAAGAGGAAATTTACTTTTCTCAAGGCGGTAGGTGCCAAGGCATTCATAAACTGCCTGAATTGACTCCCTATCATATAGTCGGATGCTTGTAAGTGAGATTAGTACTGCAAACCTACAAAGATTAGCATCAAAATCTGTAGACACTGACTCCTTTTTACCATCTGATATTGCACTAATCTCTTCCCACATTCTTAAACAAACCGTACAAGTCTCATTTGCTCTTTCATTATTGCTCAAAGGCACACAACTTGCATCTAATCTGCTCAACTTGTCTCCAAGTTTGTCCATAACATCTATGACAGAGAACTCAGAGCAACCACCAGCTCCAGTACTTAGCTTCTCCACCCCACATCCTTCAATATTCATTGATGCTAGGCACGTTTCTTTCTCTGAGGAATTCAAGTATATTTTTCCAGATTGGTTGGCATGCATCCCTAATGCATAAAGGTAAGAATTAAAATCTAATCCATTACAACAGCTATTTATAAACCCTCCCCAGCTGTGCAATTCACAATCAGAGCTGTTATTATTCAAGGATGTAGAAGACTGAATGTCAAGGATGCAACCAGCGGCAGAAGTTTGAGACCATGCTTGATCAAGAGTGATGCACAATAGAAATAACATGAAGCAGTTTTTCCTTTGAAACTTCATTGTAGCAAGAGCTAGAAAAAGCTAATAATATGAGACCAGATATATAGCTGCAGGCGTTTTAATGTTGAAAATAGTTGGTTGATATAAGCATGCTGATGTGGTCAAAACGTCACTATCACACCACTTTTTGATGAATCCAATAAGGAAATATAACCCCAAGTCTTTTTTGCTTAAAGAAATGGAAATGAAATAGTGGGGATTATGAGTATGACTTTTAGAATTTTATTTTCGAATTCTGATTACTATTGTCCTCTAACTTCATAAATCTTAACGCAAATATTAACTCATATGGACTACAAAATTTTACTAATGTCAACATATAAAAGGGCGGCCAAGTGTACAAAGAGTCTGGGAAGGGATAGATGTACACAATCCTATTCCCATAAGGGATAGAATGTTTCTAAAATTTGAACTTTTAACTTCCAAGTTACAAGACAAGCAAGCCAGCAATCTTACTGTTGCTCCAAGGCTTTTGTTCCTCTCACCAATTGCCTCACTGATTTCTACAAATAAAGAAGATTTTTGCTCTTCTCACTGATTAGCATGTTTGGAAACAGCTTCTAAAAACACTTTTACGTAAGTCGAGACAAAACTCATCTCATATGCTTATCTCAGATTGCGTGCAATCACTTTTCAAAAGTTATTCTCAAACATGCTCTTTTAGTCATTAATTTCATTATGACTTGTATGAATTATTGTTTTTGGAGGAATATATTTGATGCAAAGACTGAGATTAAGTGAATGATTCCTTGTCCATTCCCTCACAAAACAGACGCAAATTAGGCTGAAGAGAATTAATGACTCTCTTGGAGTTAGTTGGATTTGAAGGGACATTTTGACAAATGGCTGAAGAGCAATCATATACTATCCACATCTCTCTCTCTCTCTCTCTCTATTTGTTTTATCCTTCTTGGCAAAATAAAATACTAACATTGTTCCCAGTTCAACTCTGCCGCTCTAAGTGAAAGTGACCTACACCAGCCACTTCATACAATATTTTTTTTTTTTTTGCCAGACACTTCATACAATATTACCACTGAAGTAAAGACAAGTGCCGGATTGTGTAGCCTGTGATTCAGAATAAAGTAAGTATGAGAAAAGCTCAATCAAAAACCAGTGAGAAATGATACAGTTTTTCTTCTTCTTTTTAAAGATTAACATGCCATTATTTGGAAAATTTTAATAGAGATCCTTTGCGTTTATGCAAGTCTCAGGTGAGTGGATGTTATGTCACTTTTTTTTTTGGGGTGATGTTATGTCACTTTTCTTGAAGAAGACTGACATTTTTTCAGAAGCATTAGGAAAGTGCTTACATTTAATATTTAACCCTATTTTAAATAAGATTATATTTAATAAAAAGATACAAGTGAATACTAAAAAAAGGGAAATTACTATAAAGTCCTATGCAAGAGAATTAATATCAGAAAGGTCCCATTGACAACTCAAGTTACTCGTATTGACAACTTCTTGAGACCTTTATGATATTAATTCTTTTACATGGGACTTTGTAGTAATTCCCCCAAAAAACATGTTTATTTAGACTTTAGCCAATAAAAAATATACATAAATTTAAATTTGAATTATGTGTATTTTTCAACATTTTCATTTTTGCTTTGTGTTTAAAACATGAAAAATGTATATTTTCTTATGATAATATTCTAAGTGCACAACTTATAAACAAATTATGAATTTGAAAATATATATTTTCAAGTTATAATTAAAAACCTCGACAAATCTAGAAGAAATTAGAAATCAGGACGACCTTTTTTTTTTTTTAATGGGAGAGTTTGAATTCAATTAAATGAAATTGTGCAGGGATTGAAATTCGTCTTCAACAAATAATTTTATTCAATAGTCAATATTTTCAAAACTATATAGAGATATTTTCTTAAAAAAATTCGCCATAATAACTCACCCATCCAATATTCATGGAGGATTCAAACTCACAATCTTATAGTAAAAAAAATTTAGAAGGAGTTTGGTATCGTTAGAAATTTGGAACACAAAACGTTGACCAAGACTACATAGAGATTGTTGGTATCAATTTCTTGTAATCTATTTAATCTAACGACTAATATGAAATTTTTAATGAATATCCTCATAAAATAATATTACATCAATTTCTTAATATAGGAGTCAATTAATTTTTGTTGGAGAAATTGAGGAAGCTAAATATCTTACTTAAAAGTATTTATTTATATAATTAGTTTACAAATCATATAAATTAATTTAAAGAAAAACAATAAATATAAATACATTTAAGTAATGATATATTTAACTTTTTTAACCTTTCTAAAAAAATTCAACTAATTTTTATATTAATGAATCAAGGTAATATAACCAGAGATATTTAAATTCTCCACGATCATGTGAACCTTGATTTCCTATTAATATAATTAGGGATTAGGTATTAGAGATTAGAGATATCTCTGTCAAATAGTTTTTTTGTCAACATCTCTATCAAACAATGAGAGATTAGAGATCAAAAAAAAAAAATTAGAGATTAGAGATATTTTAATTCTCTATGGACCATGTGAATCTTTCCTTGATTTGAAGCAAATGGTTATTGGTTAACAAAAAAGATAGAAACGAAGCAATTGACTAAAAGTTTCCAGTGCAATACGCAACATGAGATAGAATATCAATACTAATGCAGTAATATAAATATTATTTACTTATTTTCCAGTTGTCAAACATTGAAACCTAACTTCAATGGCTCAAATTCATTTATTTTTTATTTTTAATTCAAGTGATTCAGATTAAAAAATAAGAAGGTCATACCCAAAGACATAACTACTTTGACAGACAACAATTTTATTTGAGGCATGAGTAGATATTAAATATGGACTCGTTTATTAGAATAACTTAAATATTACTTCATTATAAAAGAGAGATTAGTCTCTTCGGTTAGGCCGGACCCTCATTGATTGTTTTCTTTTGTTTTTTTAATATTTATTTCATATATATTACATCATATATAATTATTTTTTACTAAACACACATATTTTTCTATTAAAACTTATCCTTTTTGGACATTTTCTAACAGAGATTCAAATATTGATTCACGATGTTATGAATGACTAATCCATTCAACTAAACCTAATTCTAATTGGTTATCATGTATGATTATTTAATTACTGGTTGAATTATTGCTTAGGAATTGTTTACATATATAATATTAGCCCTTATTGGTTATCATGTATGATTATTTTAAGTACTAGTTGAATTGTTATTTGAATTGTTTACATTTAATATCTAACTGTATTTTAAACAAAATTGTCTCCAATATGCCTATAAAAAAATTAATGGACTTAAGTCATGCGATTTGAATATATGTAAAAAATAATATTCTTTCAACAAAGAGTGAAAAAATTTCTCTTTAACTACTTTGTTGGGTGGTTTTAATGCATTAACTAGTGGGTTCCGTCTTTATTATAGTTTATAATATTGTTCACAAATAAGATATAAAAATTTATGGAGAAATTACACTGCAGTCCCAAGGAAGAGATTTTACTACAAACAAGTCCCTGGAAATGATGAAATCATTTCCAAGTCCCAAGAGACTTCAGAGTAATTCTTTTTGGAAGTGAAAATACCAAAATGCCCCCAGTGTTTGAATTGAAAAAAAAAACCAGCTTGAAATTGTTCACTCTGCTCATCGCATTTTAGCTTCCGAGTCCTCGCATATCTTCTTCCTCGTCACTCCGCTCATCTACGTCCATGGTCGGTGTCTCTGGTGTCATCTGACTCCTAAAAAGTGATGTTGTCCTCTCATCACTTCTAAGGTGAGCTAATCATCAACTCCATAGAATCCCCATTCTGAAAACCCTATTGCACCTCTGCGTTTTCTTCTTATTGCTCTGTAAAATCTGTGAGCTCCATAGCTTAATATTGTAAATGAGAGAGCCTCTGCAAATGTATCTTCCATGCTTGTTACTTTGTATTACAGGTTCCAGCCTCCTTACCCGAGGTCCACCGGCGCTCCATTTGTCGAGCCTCAGCCCAGCCATCACCGCTTCTTCCACTTGAGAAACATAGCCATCGCCATTGCTATCTTCTTCCTCAACCTAGCCCCAGTCATCGCTGTCTTCTTCCATTTGTCGAGCCCAGCCATCGCTGTCGCTGTAGCTTCTATCTTGTGGTTAGTGAAATTTCCTCTTCTCAAAAATTTTATGCTTCTGATTCAGCTCCTGATTTTACATTCTCTACTTTGATCATTTGTGTTCTTACTTCTTAGGATTAGGGAACTATTGGTTTGGCTTCTGTGTAATTTTATTTTTATTTTTTTTTGGTTGCATATGAGTTGTTCTTCTAACTTTTTGAGTCCATTACTATGGTTCAATAGGTTATTGATTAACGAAAGCATCAGACTATAGACTCTTAAGATTGCATGGTTTTTTTTTCGGCCCGTGAGTGATTTGAATGAATAAATTATCCATCAAATAGTTTTTTTTTGTTGCTAATACTTTGATCTAAATCTGCAATTCCTGTTTGGATAATGTGAGAAGTTGTTAAATGATAGGATGGTTGGATGCTTAACAAGAGGTTAATTGGATGTTGAAAAGTTTTTATAATAAGGAAACTTAAATCCAATTACAGAGATATGAATGCAAAAGTGGGATTAGTCTATAAAAGTTTATGCTAATACTTTGATGTAGATATGCTAGATCATGTTTGGATCATGTGAGAAGTTGATAATAAGAAGAAAAGTTATATTTGTAAAATGATATTCAAAGTCCCTAATTTTTTATTTGCCAACTATATTCAAAGTCTCTAATTATTAGTTACTAATAAGAAGAAATTTCTGCTATTATGGAAATCTAGAGTCCATCTTGAAGCATTGATCTCAGCTAGTCCTTTAGAAACTAATTACATAGAATAGAAGTTTGATAATTGTTTCTCATTGGGTCTCCTTCCGATACAAATAAGTATGTTGATTGTTTTCTTAAAATGACCTATATCATTATACTTTATACATTCAGTGAAAGAGTGAGCTTTGTTAATCAAATTCAATTATATAGAATTTAATACTTACACATGCTGTTAAAGTGTTAATGCTTTGTTAATAATTAAGTAGTGTGCATTGTTTATTTGCTTCTGCATGAAACGTGGAAAAATTCATATAGAAACTATGTTACAATCACACACATAATCACCTAAACCTTTCCCCCTTGCTGGCAATCAAACTATATTTTGAAATTCTAATTTACAACTTATATATATCCTCACAAATGCTAGGGATTCCGTTTGAAGTGCTAAGTTAGAGGCTTTGATTAGTATGACATTGATAGAGTACCGGATTAGTGGGATCATGGGAAGTTAGAGAGATTTTAGAAATAGATATTAATTTGAGTTAGTTTAAATATTTTTCTATTTATTAATATTATTATTTTAGAGGTCAATTTTATTTTAAATGAGTTTGTTTTGCCAAATAAGTGGGCATTATACTTGTTTAAGGTCCACCAACGTCTATTTCTGTGAGTGGCAACATATTAGGGATATTTTCTTAGTTTTCATATTTATTTAATTGTTTTCCAGCAGTTATAAATATGCTAGCTGGGTTTATGGTCAGGCAATGAGAAAAAAAAAAGAAGATGAAATTTGTATTCACTTGGAGATTCTTCTTTTGTTGGCTACTAAGTCTATTTGAGTGAGATTCTTGCTTAAATAATCCTTAATGGAGTTTATCCTATTATTTCCATTTTCTTTTAGTATTTTTATATTCAAATTTAGGACTCTATGAAACAACTGACTAGTGCAGCACAAAGTTATATCTTTCCTAAAATAATATTAAAAAATATATACTTATGTAAATAGTTTCATATCTTATAATTATATTTATTTTTTGTCATAAATCTCTTTGAATAATACAACATATATATATATATATGTATATTCACACGTTGATTTAGACCATAAACTTAAAAAAGCCAATTTTATAATGGTAAGTCAACAGGGAAAGAAAGAAGCCAGTTTGACCACTCGGTTAATGGTAAGTTTGATGATATAGAGATCAAACTACAATTAACAACAGCAGTAGGTACGCAAGATTGAGAAGGATTATCACATACTAATAAACAACATATATATCTAACATACTTTTTTTTTTTAATAAAACCATATCTAACTAGAAATGTCAAACTTAAAAATAAGGCAGTTTTTACCTCCTCCTGCTCAAGTTTCTTGTCCAATTCTTTTAACTCCATATCCAACTTTTGAGAGGAGGGCCCCAATGAACATGCCGGTTAATTGGGCGAAAGTTCATGTCCAAACAGATACGTGAGTTAACAGTGGTATTTGTTTGTTGAATACTTTGCTTGTTTATGTAATCTCTTTCATTGATGCTTAGTTCTACACTTTCATTGCAGGGACTCTTGTGGGGTTCATGTCCTAACGTGGTTACAGATGTGGGATGGCACAATCTATGATGATGTTGGACACACCATGCAAAAATACTCACGAGATGAACTTCTTCAAGTCAAGATTGGATGTCTTTGGTGGCTTGTAACCCATAGGAATAACATTAATGCTGATAATGTACTCTACATGATAGGAAGTAAGCAACAAATGAAGAGGAAGAAGTAGATTTATTTGTATTTAGTTACAAGAACCTTTTTTAATTATGTATGTATTGACACATTGAGCAAGTAATATCATTTTGGTTGCACATAATTGCTCCGTTTTAACATTAACAAGTAAGTCCGGACAATTTACAATTTAAACATTAAATGTGTACTTAAAACTGAAGCAACTTAATTGACAATCCAACTACAGCATTGACAAGTAAGTCAGTCACGAGAGCACCAGCATTGACAACCTCCCATATTGACAACTCGAGCATCATAGCTGACAACTCGAGCACCAGTATTGACAAGTAAGTGGTTGTCATTGATAACTCCCAGATTGACAACTCGAGAACCATAATTGACAATCCGAGTGCAAGTGTTGACAATTTAGTGGCTGTCATTGACAACTGTCTTAGTACATCGGGGCCAATTACTACATTCACAACTGAAGCACTACAATTGACAATCTGAGCACCAATATTGACAAGTAAGTGGCTGTCATTGACAACTCGAGCACCATAATTGATAACCCACGTGGAAGTGTTGACAACTTAGTGCCCATCATCAACAACTCTAAGAAACTAATGAAATGCTCTACCCCTTCATCATCTACCAAGTCCACAATTATACTTGTACCATTTAAGCAAATTTTGAATTTCATAACCATTCCATTACTTTCTTTTCCCACAATAGATGCTATAAGAAATCTCAATTCTTCAAATGTTGTGCCTTCCTTAATGATTTTTGTTCTCACACTACCTCCCACATACTGAATATCACCTTCTCCATTTACAAATTTTCCCCTAATATGAATGAAACATAGTATGTGCTTCCCAGACGTACTTGCCATCTTCACCAACACCCTGCATCAGAAATTTATTACTGACAACTCAACCAGCCATATTGACAACTTTCGAGGTTAATATTAACAGCACATTTTTAGTTCATGTATTAGTTGTTATCAGCACAAAGAAGCTTATCATTGACAACTAAACCACTTATATTAACAACTATCGACGCTTATATTGACAATACATTTTCAATTTACATAACAGTTGTTCTCAGCATAAAGAAGCTTTCTATTAACAACTAAACCAGCCCGATTAACAACTACTGAGACATGTATTGACAACACATTTTCAACTCACGTAACAGATTTTCTAAAGACACAACAACGTTATCTTTTTCATTCATTTCTCCTGTATACACAGTAGAACTAAACAGAAACAGAGCATAAGTTATAAGAACAGAGTATACTTCAAAACCCTAATCAACATACAATCAAACAACAACTTACATAGTAAAGATGACATACGATTAAAAATGTTTATATACAACGATCTCCTATACACCTAAAAGTCTAAACTAATCAATTTTTAGACAACACTATAGACTTTTCAGACTTTATATAGAAAAAAAAACATAGGAGTTGCCAACCTCCAAGTTTGCAAATCTACTAGGGGAATGGTGCCTCCACCTTAGTATGGTAGATGATCAATGAAAGAGATGATTTGCATGATCGACTGTAGAAGATGATGGATGATGGAGCAAAGGAGAAAGCGCGCGAAAGAGAGGAAAGAACGTTCTAGTTTTCATCTGATCAAAATATGTTTTATTTCAATAGTCAAAAAAATATAGGGCTTTTTAGTCATTTCACTTCCAGAAATAATTACTTTGAAGTCCCTTGGGAATCATTTCCAGGGATTTGTTTGTAGTAAAATCTCTTTTTTGGGACTGCAATGTAATTTCCCCAAAATTTATTTCTCTTATAACCAGAAAAAAAAATGTTAAAGCGTTTCACCAAAAAAAAAAAGTGTTAAAGCGACATAACATAACAGTTTCGTGTTCATCGTTCTCGCGCAGTCTCTATACACCAAAAATCAGTTAACTTTTATCGGATCCCTCGGGAAACCCATAAATCTTAACCTTCCGATCCGGATACAAGGTTTTCCGATGGGTCTAGCTGGCTCCGAGGCCGACTCTGATACCTCTTGTCTCCTTCACACTCCCGAAATCCCGCCCAACAAGATCCCTGAAGACAGGTGGCATTTAGCCTACATCATCTACTTCACCATCGGCCTTGGCTACCTTCTTCCATGGAACGCTTTCATCACCGCCGTCGATTACTTCTCCTACCTCTACCCTGAAGTCAGCGTTGACCGCATCTTCGCCGTCGTTTATATGCTCGTCGCTGTTGTCTCCCTCTTCATCATCATCCTCTATAGCCACAGATCTCATGTCTATGTGCGAATCAACGTTGGTCTGGGCCTGCTTACGTTGGCCTTGCTCGTAGTTCCTATCATCGATGCAGTGTATATCAAGGGTCGGGTCGGGTTGTATGATGGGTTCTACGTGACGGCTGGAGCGATTGGGCTTGCGGGTTTAGGTGACGCTCTGGTTCAGGGTGGAATCATTGGGTCTGCTGGTGAGTTGCCGGAAAGGTATATGCAAGCTACTATTGCAGGCACTGCTGCTTCAGGTATACTTTCCTTTTCTATCTCTTACTTTGCTATATACTTACTATTTTTGGTCTTCTGCTGGCAATTGGATATGATATCCCCATGGATTTCGAGATGCCCATTTGATGATTAAAATTTGTGTTCATACACAAGTGTGAAAGAATTTTCTGTTTGCCATTATGGAGCCATCCTCTTTAGGCATCAGATGAATTCCTTTAAAGGGCAGGATCAACTGTTTGTGTAATTTGTGCAATGTGTATGATACTGATGCGTGAAAGAAGCATTTGTGTGCTTGATGGTCTTTTTTTTTGGGTCTTCCATGAGATTTTGTTTGTCATTATGGATCTTTCCTCTATAGGCATCTGATGGTTTCCTTAAAATGGCGGATCAACTCTGTGTGCTTGGTGCATGATAATCTGAACGATTATGAACAGTTTTGAATCCATATTATGTGTAGGAAAGTCGGATCCTCAACCATTCTTGTGCACAAATTCAATGCATCTTAAATTATTATTCTTTAGATCACATCAGAATTGGGAATTTTGAATTCTTAAGCATTTTGTATATTAAGATATTTAGGAATGCAGCGTCTATTTCTTGTGTGTCCAAGATTCTTCGTGTTCTGATTCTGAACTCTGCAATATAGTTTAGATGTGAAAATTCAGACTCAATCAAGTTTTTGTTTCCTTTTATGTAGTTTTTTTACTTCCTTTGTCTGCTTTGAGGTAATATTAGATCTCAAATATTAGAGCTTGATTCTAGGTTGAAACTTTATAAGAAATGTCAAATGATGTCTTGCATCGACAAAATAGTTGTTGTAGAGTGCTGATATTGAGCTGATTTCATTTCAACATCCCGGTTGTAATTTGTCATATCTGAAGCATTCTTCAGTATGTAGGTACATGGTTTTTTTATACAAACTAATTTGTGTAATATTTGTAACACATCAGTCACATATTTCATTGCCTGATGAACTTCAAGTGTGTAAATTGTTTCTTGTTCTCATAGACGCGCCTTGGTTTTTCTATGTATATACAGGTGTACTCATTTCTTTCCTCAGAATATTCACGAAAGCCGTTTACGCTCAAGATGGTGCTGGCCTGCGAAAGAGTGCGAACCTCTACTTTTCTGTAGGAATTGTAGTTATGTTCATATGCATGGTCTTGTACAATGTAGCGCACAAGCTTCCTGTTATGAAGTACTATAGTGAACTCAAGGTTCTGGCTGCCACTGAAGATGAAGAAGTTCAAGGACCTCTGACTGGTTCTGTCTGGAGGGCAACTCTACGGGATATTGTGGGGAGAGTGAAATGGTATGGATTTGGCATTCTTCTTATATATATTGTGACTCTCGCCATATTTCCTGGGTACATTACAGAGGATGTGAGCTCTCAACTTCT
Source organism: Vachellia collinsii (assembly GCA_006871305.1). NCBI lineage: Eukaryota > Viridiplantae > Streptophyta > Magnoliopsida > Fabales > Fabaceae > Vachellia > Vachellia collinsii. Next base: position 12,156 of record QFDD01003648.1, read on the forward strand.
TAAGGATTGGTATCCGATTCTCCTTATTACATGCTACAATGTGTTTGATCTTGTTGGCAAGATTTTAACTGCGGTTTATCTCCTAGAGAATCCGAAAATCGCAGTTGGAAGTTGCATAGCAAGGTTGCTGTTTTTCCCTCTCTTCCTTGGGTGCTTGCATGGTCCCAAATTCTTCCGAACAGAGATTCCAGTGACAATCCTGACTGGCCTGTTAGGGCTTACTAATGGTTACCTAACCAGTGTATTGATGATCTTGGCGCCTAAAGTTGTGAAGTTGCAGCATGCAGAGGTTGCAGGCACTGTGATGGTATTGTTCCTAGTTTTCGGTCTGGCTGCTGGGTCTGTTTTAGCTTGGTTTTGGGTCATTTGATCTATCAGTTTGTTTGGATTTGTGGCTTCCAACAATCAGAAGTCAGAACTGGATTAAATGTCCAGTTAGATGTAATTTGTAAATCATGTGAATCCAATGAAGTACTGCTGTTTCACTGCTGTTATTGCTTCCTAAATCAACTTTATTTGATTTAGTTTGTAAATTATGTCAATTCAATGAAGTATTGCTGTTTCATAGCTGTTAGTGCTTTCCTAATGAACATTATTGCATTTACTTATGATGCACCAGAATAGACAGAAAGGAAATGAAAGCTAAAAGCTGATTAATTTATGTGCCGCTTGGAAGTCTTACTTCAGACTCCATGCAAAGCACATGCCTTGCTGTCTAGTTCTAAATACAGTACTCCATTATTTTGCATGCCACGTTTGGTGGCCTCTGCATTTGAAATCCCTCACTATTATCCTGCAAGGGATCATATTATGCAATGACTTGGCAGGTGGAACATTGAGTTACTGTGATTATATATGATAAATATACTGTCAATCAGATTTCCATTTTGTCCTTCTCCACTGCTGATTTTTTTTTTTTTATAAGATTCAAAGGTGCATGCATTATTACAAGCATTATTGAACCCATGACCTCCCATTTAAACGGAAGCTTTTATGACACTAGACTGCTAGATTATTGGCCATCTCAACCACTGATAGGAATGATTGGCTAGAGCGGACCTGGAATTCCAGTGGGGAGTATAAGATTGCATATGGATTTAAGATGCTATCATCATGTGGCTGCAATTGGCCTCGAGTAAAACTACTCAAAAGTTAAGAAATTGCCACTTCCCTAGAATTCAGATGTTTATCTAGAAATTCTTCAAAATATTTTGCCCTACCTCTTCTAGCATTAGACATCATCATCTTATAGTTGAGCCTGTGTGTGTCTTGCGAAATAAAATTTTTTGCATGAAGGGTTTGAGGTCACTCCAAGACAGATCATAGGCCTGGCCATATATTACAGTAATCTATGTACTATAGTCCAATATCAGGTGATAACAGAGATGGATGGTTCATTTATTAAGGTTTTTTTTATAACAAATCAACAACTTAGAAAAGGATTCTCTCTTATTATTAGAGAGAATATAAATAACTTTTATCTTTTTTCTCTTCCTCTCATGTTTTCAAGTTTGTAAAGAGTAGTAGGTATGTGGGTTACTGTTATGTACTTTTCTAAACAAAAGAAAAGGAAAGAAGAAAATAATTGTAAAGAGCAAATGCATCTACCTCAATTGAACTCTGCAAATGTACAAGCCCCATTCTAATTAACATATTAAAAAGAGGGGATTTGTTTACTATTCTTTTGTTTTGGTTATATTATACTATGTGATATTCCCGCATGATCTTCCAAGAAAATATTGATCAAATTTAATTATGTATGAAATAATCTTTCACAGGTTTGGATTTAAACAAACCAACCACCATGAGCAAAGATGCCAAACTGAGGTTGCATCTGGAGAATTCATTCAAATTGATAACTGTGGGTGAGACATAGAAGGCATTCATAATTTGATTCCTTAACCAATTTTGCCATTCCAACTTTTTGGTTTTATGGGCTTAGTTTCAGTTAATCTTTACCCGTAAACACATCTTCAGACCCGGACGCAAGGTTTTCCGATGGGTCTCGCCGGCTTTGATCCCTCTCGTCTCCTCAACGATTCCAAAACCCCGCCCAACAGGATTCCCGAAGACAAGTGGCATTTAGCCTACATCATCTACTTCATCCTCGGCCTCGGCTACGTTCTTCCATGGAACGCCTTCATCACCGCCGTCGATTACTTCTCTGACCTCTATCCTGAAGCCAGCGTTGACCGCATCTTCGCCGTCGTTAACATGTTCGTCTGTGTTGTCTCCCTCTTCATCATCATCCTCTATAGCCACAGATCCCATGTCTATGTGCGAATCAAAGTTGGTCTTGGCCTAATTACGTTGGCCTTGCTCATAGTTCCCATCATCGATGCCGTGCACATTAAGGGTCGGGTCGGACTGTATGATGGGTTCTATATGACGGTTGGAGCAGTTGGGCTTTCGGCCTTAGGTAATGCTCTGGTTCAGGGTGGAATCGTTGGGTCCGCCGGTGAGTTGCCGGAAAGGTACATGCAAGCTACTCTTGCAGGCACTGCTGCTTCTGGTAAACTTTCCTTTTTTTGGGGAATAAATACTTAAATTCATTCATATTCAAGGATAAAAAAAAAATCAAAGTCTAGTTCGCTTCGTCAAACTTCAATGATCCAAAAATTTTCATCAAAATAATTAGTGGTAAGGTCTTCCCTAAAACTATGATTAGACAAAACCTACAAATCAAAATGTAAAAGTAATCTGGTATGATCAATGATATCTCTGTAGGGATGATACATTGCATCCTCTATTAATTGGAGTTATGGCTTAAATATACTTGGTGTCAATAAATGTATTCTTATAGCCTTTCGACCAACAAAACTAAATTCCTTTTCTATCTCCTCTTTTGATATATGCTTACTATTTTTGGTTCAATTGCAAATTCCATTTTGGAATTCTGCAACCAATTGGATATGATATCCCTATGGATTTCTAAATGCCTAGTTGATTTGTGTTCATGCAATATATGTATAAGGAGGTAACAACTAGTGTAACAACACTAGGTGCATGTTTTTTTGCTGATAATATAATTCATCTATGAACTATGAAGCATTCAGTATGCTGGTACGAGGTTTTTGTATAAACTAATTTGTGTAATATTTGACATAAATCATTCATATATTTCCTTGCCTGATGAACTTCAAGTGTGTAAATCGTTTCTTGCTCTCATACACGCGTCTTGGCTTTTCTATGTATATATATAGGTGTTCTTATTTCTTTCCTGAGAATATTCACAAAAGCTGTTTACCCTCAAGATGCCATTGGCCTGCGAAAGAGTGCAAATCTCTACTTTTCTGTAGGAATTGTAGTAATGTTCTTATGCATGGTCTTGTACAATTTAGCTCACAAGCTTCCTGTTATGAAGTACTATAGTGAACTCAAGGTTCTGGCTGTCACTGAAGATGAAGAAGTTCAAGGTCCTCTTACTGGTTCTTTTTGGAGGGCAACTCTAAGGGATATTGTGGGAAGAATGAAATGGTATGGATTTGGCATTATTCTTATATATATTATGACTCTTTCCATATTTCCTGGGTACATTACAAAGGATGTGAGCTCTCCACATCTTAAGGATTGGTATCCAATTCTACTTATTACTTGCTTCAATGTGTTTGATCTTGTTGGAAAGAGTTTAACTGCAGTTTATCTCCTAGAGAATCCGAAAATTGCAGTTGGAAGTTGCATAGCAAGGTTGCTGTTTTTCCCTCTCTTCCTCGCATGTTTGCAGGGTCCCAGATTTATCCGAACTGAGGTTCCCGTGACGATACTGACCGGCTTGTTAGGGCTTACCAACGGGTACCTGACCAGTGTGTTGATGATCATGGCGCCTAAAGTTGTTAAGTTGCAGCATGCAGAGGCTGCAGGCACTGTGATGGTATTGTTCCTAGTTGTTGGTTTGGCTGTTGGGTCTGTTTTAGCTTGGTGTTGGGTCATTTGATCTTAATATCAGTGATGTATGGATTGAGCTTTATTGTGTGTGGTCAAATGGTGGCTGATGAATGGGTAAACTGTTGTATTGTAAAATTTTTGCATGATGGGTTTATGGTCACTCCAAGACAGATCATAAAACTTGGCTATGGATTAATTTGAGAAGTATGTTCATGTAAATTAAAACAAAACTCATCAGATATACTTATTTCGTATAGTGTAAATTACATTAAAATAATCTTTATCGTTAATTCAAACAAACAAAATATCTATAACATTTGTCCAATATCAGGTATTAATAGAGATGGATTGGGTTATTTGGATCAATTGAATTTGACAATAACAAGAATTTTTTTTTGGGGGGGGGGGTGTGAAGGGTTCACTGACCTTTACAAGAATGGTGCAAGGAAGGGATTGTCCTCATTCTTCTCTCAAGAGCCTCTACTTCATACTTGCTCAGTGTCCTATTCAGTTTGTGCTCAGAAACAGTGGCATTGGCTTTTTTCTTTTTTCCCACTTTCTTTTGCAGCATTTCTCACCCTCCTCCTTCTTCGGTACGTTTGGAAATAGCTTTTTTAAGTGATTTTACGCAATCTGAGGTAAGTATATGAAAAAAGTTTATCTTGACTTACGTAAAAATGGTTTTTAAGTGATTGCCAAACAAGCCTTAAGACTGGGAAAATTGGTGAATGGTCATTATTTGAAAAATCTTATCGGTAAGAAGGTATTAAGATGGAGTACTGATGCTTTCTATAAATAAAATCATGTAGACTACTAATACTTTATATATGTAAAAGTATCAAGTTTTTTGATAGATAAAATTTTTAAATAAGAATTTTTTACTGGTTTTCCGTTTTAGATATTACATATCTTTTGTCTTTTTCCCCTCTTCATATATGATACATATATTAGGGTATGTTTGGTAATATCTTTTTTAAGTGATTTTACGCAATCGGAGGTAAATATGTGAGAAAAGTTTTATCTCGACTTACGTAAAAATGTTTTTTAATTGATTGTTAAATAAGCAGTAGGGATGTGCGTTAGGCACTTTTCTAATAAAACAAAAAAGAGAATTATGCTTTACCTGGCAAGACTTGAACGTTCCCCCCCCCCTCCCCCTAATTTGTAAAGAAAGCAATTAATTAAAAGTAATAAATAACAAGAAATGCATTTTTCTTTTCAACGTAACTTTTTTTTTTGGGCAGAATATACCTTTATTTAGAAGAGGTTAAATGAAAGAGATTAACAGTGAACAAATATGCAAGAGAATGTACGTAAAAAGATAATTAAAAAATAAAATTAATTAAGGGTAAAATCGGTAAAAATGCATTTAATATTTAAACAACAGAAATTAAATCTTTTAAGAAGGGATAAATTCAAAAATTTGAACTTTATTCAAAAATAATGGAGGTAAGTATTGTGAGCTATGGGAGGACAACAATTGGAGAAAGTAATCATCAGCATATCAATATTAATATCGTGTGTGTGTGTGTGTGTGTGTGTGTTTAAATTACATTATTATCACAAATGATATTAAACCCAATGCATACGGTACGGTATGACGCTCAGGTTTTACTGGGGACTTATTTTGGGTGGTTGTGGGAAGCATGACGACGAATTGGACGCGAAGCATGGGATTAGGAGGAGCAGGCACTGCTCTTCTCTCCAGGCCTTCTTCCATGGCGGTTCTCTTCTCTTCTTCTTCTTCCTATCAAAAACCCTTATCCTTCAATTCCCTCTTCTCTCTTCTCTCTCCTCCTCATTGCTCGCTTTCTGCTCCGGCAGTTTCTTTTTCTTCCGTTCCTTCTCTAAATGATAACGACAGTACCCCCGACTTTGGTGAGCATTTTTTACTCTCATATTTGCATCAAATTTGTTTCCTTTTAAGTTAGTTTCTTTCACAAAATATCTTTGTTTATGGTTTTTTTTTTGGGGTAGGGGGCGGTGACTGGACTCCTGTTTCTGGAAATGGTTCCAAGTTGCTTCTCAAAGGGATGGCTTACACTGAGCTTGAAGTATGGTTTGTTTGTCGAAGTTGATTGTTTAATTAATTGGTATTTGATTTCTTGAGTGTAATATGCTCCTTTTAACGTGTCAATGAGACGTGACCACGTTAAAAAATTTATAGTTTCAGATTCTTCTTATTAATAATGAGAATATGGTGAAAAATTTGTGGCCACTGCGGATGAGCCGTAACTCTTGCGACCTTTCTTCAACAGAAATGGGTCCAGTCTCATGGATACAGACCTGGGCAGGCTATGATGTTATGGAAACGTATGTATGGAAACAACATTTGGGCACATCATAGTGATGAATTAGAAGGTTCTTCCCTTAACATCTTCTCTTTTTGTGAACTAGACTTTGGAAAATTGAGTCTTTGTATACACTATTCTGCATATTCTTAATTTACTAATTATTGCTATAATTTCATATCATTCTTATGATTAGGTTTGAACAAAGATTTTAAGAAGATGTTGAGCGAAAATGCTGAGTTCAGGGCTCTTAGTCTGAAAGAAATTCATGCAGCATCTGATGGAACTAGGAAGGTTGAACTTATCTTTCTTCATTTCCCTCCCAGATATTCTTATGATAAATTTTTGTCTTTT
>QFDD01003649.1:0-14982 GCA_006871305.1 Vachellia collinsii
ATGGACAAAAGTAAAAACAGAACATCAACTCTACAAAATGTTTCAACTATAACCTCTGTTGAATCGAATCAGGTTGCGAATCCTGAAGTCATCGGCGCACTTGTTCAGTTCTGATGTGTTCAAACCAACAAAACTTGTTCAGATCGTGAAACCCGCCGTGACTCTTCGATTCAATGACCCACTTCTCAGATCTCCATCTCCTGTGAGAGTGATGGAAACCAGAGGACCTCGTCATGACCTCCTATGGGGCACGGCACCAGTCCCAGCACGCCCAGTGCGGGCTCCTTCTTCAAGATCCAATTCGCGAATGGGATTTCCGGCAAGATCTCGTTCGTCTTCATGGCGTCTATGTCCCTGTGCAACGGATCCTCTGCCTCCACCCACTCCGATGATGGCGTTGGAGAGTAGGACGAGAGAGAGTGAAGTGGCTGGAGAGGAGCAAGGAGACTCGTGCGCTGAGAGGATAAAATGGAGTTAAGAAGAACGCGCTCAAGGATTTTGGAAGTTCAAGGCGGTCTAAAAGAAGATTCTTTTAAACCGCGGTTTAAAAAAAGATCTCTTGTCATATTACATAGCTACTTTTAGATCGATTCAGAGGTAAATCTTAAAGATGTTCTTTCTACACCGTACCATTAATGTCCTGTTTAAATGATTAAAAATTTATATTTTTACACTGTACAAAAATATTGAACTTTTTATAGAATTAGTCATCAAATTTTTTTCATGATTAATTTTGTTGGTAATCGATTAAAAATTTTGTCGAAAAAAGTTCTAACGGAAATTTTCCGTGGCAAAATTAGTCATGGAAAATATTCCGTAACAATTTTTAACGAAATTTTTTCATGACAAAATAAGCCATGAAAAAATATTCCCTAACAATTTCTGACAGAAATTTCTTATGGTAAAATTAGTCACGAAAAAATATTCCGTGGCAAATTTAATTATTATTAATTAATTATTGTAATTATAATTTTTATTAATTAACTATTAATTTCTAATTTAAATTTCCTATTTATTATTCTTATTATTTATTATTAAATTTTAATTAATATATTAATTAAAACAATATTAAATATGAAAATATTAAGAGTAATATTTATTTTATTTGTAATAAATTTTATATTAAAAGCAATTTTTTTAAAAATAATAAAAATTATGAAATTAATAATCATATAAATATATCAAAGTTATTGTCCAATCAATAATATATTATATATAAAATAAAATGCAAATAAATAAAATAATAAACACATAAATTAAAATTATCATTCAATTTATTTTAAGTTTCTAATAATATTATATATGTGTATATATTGAATATATGTGTGTATGCATATAATTATAAATATAAATAATTTATTATGCAGTAAAATATTATATATATATATATAATTAAATATGATTTTAGAAGACACAATGTTGTCGCAGCTCAACTGGTAAGGGATCACGCGTGTGCATAGGTGGTTGGAGGTTCACTGACGAAAGAGACACATGTCATTATTATTTATTAAAAAAAGAAAAAGAAATTTACCCATGGAAATTTCCGTGGCAAAATTACTGACGAATCATGTAGCAAAATTTCCTACGGAATATTCCATTGGTAATTTGTGACAAAATTAAAATTTTATCGGTAACCAATTTATGATGGTGAATTTAGCTAAGAAACAAATTCCGTCAGCAATTATATTCCGTGGCAAACCAAAATTTCATTAGTAATTTCATGGCATATTTCATGTTTTTTTATAGTGTTATTTACAAAAATATCACCGATCATATTTTTTTAACATTACTCTTTAAATACGATTTAAATAAGCATTTTCTACTAGTGGTTGTATATCATAGGGCAGGCACCTTGCCTTTGGCTCCATTGCCTAATTTTTTTCCACAGGAGAAAAAGGATTCAAAATGATCATACCAAAGGAAGAGTAGGTGTGGCATCTATTGTAGAGAAAATGGTAAGAAATCATTGGAAATAGCCTACACATATATAAAGAAGGTCATTAGAGACACTATCGATGAGAGAAGATTAGACAAGATGGAGTCATTAGGAAAATGATAGCGAAAGATTAACTAAAATTTTCAAAGAAGTCATTATACAAGACCTTCTAGTTAACACTATTTATTTGGTTGTTGATAGATTATAATAACATTATGTGATCTATGTAACCAAACTCATCTATAGTAGGATAAGGTTTGTTGTTGTTTGTTGCATATATGGCAGCAAGTTCACTTTCATCAGTCATGTGCGAGAAATCATTTGTCAAAATGGTAGGATTAGAACTAATGAGATACGAATTTAGATTGGAAATTAAAAGTCATGGTGATGGGAATTTGATTCCCTTAAATAGTATAACCTTTTACCTCAACAGTTTGATTTTGCACCAATTGTCAATTGGATATCAAATATTATACTGCATGATATATGTAATCATCAACACAACTTAGCAATGTTTCAAAGACGAATCTTTGAAGAGACAGATATGTTTTTCTATGTAATAATAACTTATAATCACTGGATCATATTTTTATTTTCTGTGAATTTGAACGATTAATATTGTTTTATGTGTTAAAGAATTGATTGATTTTTGGATCATCTCCTCCGTCATAGGCAGTAAATAGTTGAATAGGTATCCTTTTATATAGACTCATCCATAGCTAGCGTATATACCTGAAGATATCACTCTTGTAGTCTTTGGTGTAAAACCTATTTAATTTGATTATATTAAGACAGCTAGTTAAATTAGTTAATATGACTTGTTTTATCTAAAACACCCTAATCATTTTTCTCAATTCAATTCCTCATTCTCTTAATTATATTATTAAGGAAATATCAATATGGCTAATTTTAAGAAAAAATATTGTTAAATATGTAAAATAGGTCTTACACTTAGGATGAAGATTGACTCCTCAATTAATTAAATTCAACGTTAAAGACTTGAGGAGTATATTGGAGAAGAAGATTGATATTTTAAGTAGAGACACGTGTTATTCCTCATTATATATGTCCAATATAGGTATTTTATTTCTTTTGGCTGCAGCTCTCTCTCTCTGTCTCTCTCTCTATGTGTGTGTATGTAACAATTATGTTGTCTTAATGTAGGGACCGCCGTAAAGGGAGCCATTGATTACCTTGATCTCGTACTACAATCACTTGAGGAGTGTGGTTTCACTCAAGATCGATTCTACATCCATTGTGATGCCGCACTTTTTGGAATGATGGTACCTTATGAGATACAAATATCCACTAACACTATAATACCAAATTTAAAATCAATTAGCAATAAAGAATAGAGAAATAATAAACCAACAATATGATTTAATTGCACCTTCAGTTTCCATTGAAGAAGCTGTGATTGTGACATCATAATACATCACATGTTGAATCCACAGGCACCGGACATTTCTTTCAAGAAGCCTATTGGAAGCATAACTACTTCATGCCCCAAGTTCCTTGGCTTTCCCATGGCTTGTGGCATTCTAATAACTCCTATAAAGTACACTAATTTTCACTCAAAGGAGGTAGAATATATTGCTTCAAAAGATACCACCATTTCAGGAAGTTGAGGAGGCCATGCTCCCATCTTCCTTTGGTACACTCTCAACAAGAAAGGCTGCAATGGTCTTCAAGAAGAAGTTCAAGAGTGCATCAAGAAGGCAGTCTACCTTCGAGATTCCTTGAGAGACCGTGGCATCGGAGTCATGCTAAACAAGTTTAGCAACATTGTGGTGTTTGAGAGGCCTCAAGATGAAAAGTTTGCTCGTAAATGGAGCTTGGCAAACAAAGGGAATATATCACATGTGGTGGTCATGCAACATGTGTCGCTGGAAATGTTAGACTTATTCGTAACTGAGTTTGTGAAGAATCGGTCTTCTTGGTACAAAGATATTAATAGGCAAATGCAGCCTCCTTGTGTCGCTGAGGATATTGGCTCTGAGAATTGTGCTTGCGCTTTTCACAAGATGTCGATTTCATGATAATTCAATTCGTGTGGCTTCGTGCTTTATACAAGTTACTTGTTAAAATTTAATTTCCTTGAACTTTATTTTGTATTTTTTTTGTTCTCTTTCTTACTTCTGGTTTGGACTTTGCGTAGTGATCAGCAATATCATTGTGTTCGCATACATTGTTTTTCTTTTCCATTTATATGGTTGTCATTCTAAATTGAAAATGTATATTTATATGTGTTCTATGTTTAGTTAATAATTCAATGAGATTGGAAGTCAATAACTCACTGAATGTGTCTAGGCTTTCCTCAGTGATTTCTCTCTACTCTACTCTGACTGAACAATCATTTTTGGCCAAACCCTCCATAAACCCTAATATTCTCTTTTGCACCATTAAGTTAATTTATCCAATCATAGCTATGGATATAAGGAAGTTGATATAACTATGGTCCCAAGTTAATTGTCTTCGTGCGTGTCTTCATCCAATGCCACCAAAACCCTAATAACCTCCATGTATACGAACCATTCAAGGGGCACATTCTTTCTCAATCACTCATTGAATTGCCGTTGGTTTTGAGCCACGTCTCCACCGTTCGCCTTCGTGCTTCACATCTCGCAGTACATACACAACAGTTTGCTTTTCTGCTTATATCTTCGTATATAAGCTAGAAATGCATATATAGATATATCAAGAGCTACTAGCGGTATGGAGCAAAGAGAGAAAGAGAGAAAGGAAGGAGAAAAATGCAACTAATTTTGTAATATACTCATTAATTCTCATGATCAATCTTCAAGCATAACCACACTGAATTAACACTTTTCAAAGTCGATGCATATTCCAAAAACCCAAAAATTGACCATAAAAACCTATCCAGAAATAGGAATATGTTAATGATCCTGGCATCAAACGGTACAAATAATTACTAGCTTAAACTAAATATATAAAAGAAACAACATGATATTTCATTCTTACTTTCGCATGAGGTTTCTATATATACTTGTTTTATGTATATCAAAGGGTCTATATTTTAACCTAACGGCTTCTTGTATAAGAAGAGAAGCTGAGAGCTTACGTACACGTACATGTGCATCTAAAGCTGAAGTGCAGAATACTTGTTAGGCGTCTAATAAATGTATGTGGTCCTTGTAGCTTTTTGAGGATAATAATGTTGGCGACTAATTTATGAACTTTGGATTCCTTAATCGCTTTTCCAGCTTCCGCATCACATACGCACGTCCACAATAGAGAAAGGGAGAACTTGCATGTGCTAATATTTATTGTATAGTGGACCCTAAAAATGATAACAATTATACTCAAGACTAAAAGATAATCAGTCAACCATTGCACCCTTTTCTTTTATTGTTTTTCTGTTCTATATCATTTTACACAAATTTTCTGGTCTCCTTCCTCACCTATACATGTTGGCAATAGTTGATTAATGAGCAAAGATGAAGGGCAAACATAGCCTGAGGTGGTTTTGTTTTATCAAGGGTATGTGATGGATCCCTGTAATTAAATAATTTTATTTCCGTGTTAGATTTAAGTTTTTAACTTAGATTCTGGGTTAAAATATGACAAGTGTATGTGTCATATCCTCGACTTTGGGGTCTAGAAGTTCAAGAATAAGTTGACATTATATAGGCTACGAAGCCTATTTAAGCAAAAGTTTTGAAAATGTTATAAAAGATAGAATGATTCACAAAGACTGCCTAACATTCTACCGTTCTACATAAAAGTTAAATGTGTAATTGAAGGTTAGCCAAGGCCCAATACAATAGTATATTTGACAAGGTAACAATGTACATGTATCATCCGGGTTTGGGTAAATTTAGGTAAATAAAGGTAAATTTAGAAATTATGCCTTGAATTTCAAGAAGATTCTTGAAGACATTGAAATTTAGAGAATAATTCTTCAAACTATATTTGAGGCATATATGGGGAAATAAACTCGTAAATAGATTCTTCAATAAATGGGGAAATAAACTTATAAATAGATTTTTAGATAATTATTGAATAAATTTTTGGCTAAATAAGGACTAACTAGGCAAATCTTATTATGAAAAATGGTAAGAGGCCTTAAAAAAGTGGGAAAAAAGGGGAAATTATTTAACTATCAAATGAAATTATAAAAATGGCTTTATGGTGAAGAGATGAACAATTTAGTTTAAAGAAAATCTTATGGGAATTTTATCAAAATGAACAATGTGGGTGTTTAGGAAAGACTCACAATCAATTAAAAAAGTATTTCACGTAAATCAAGATAATACTCGTATCACATATTTATCTTAAATTGCATAATATCACGTAAAAATATGGGAAAATTACTTAGATACCAAATTTGGGAGCGAGAAAAATTGGAGAATTAATCTCCAACAAACACTAATTTCTATGGTCTCACATTAATCATATGACATAATAATATTCAAAAAGTATATGTCAGATTAATTGTCGTGTCACTTTTCATTACCCTTTTATATTCATTTGAGATCATATCTAAACCACTTAAATATATTTCAATGTCTAGAATTAGTAAACCAAATGAAATTTAAAAAAATTTCTCGCTTTACTATTCATTGTCACTGATCACTTGGCAAAAATTCTGAAATTTAGGTCAATTTGAAAAAATCATAACTAATTGTAGAAAAATCAAAACTTAGTAGTTCAAGCCTCCAATTGAAGCTTATACAATCCTCTACAGGGAAAAAAGTACTCGTTTGGCCAAAATATGGCTCAAATGATACAGTTTATTGCATCAAGTTGCACTGTCATTTTCGGATTTTCCAGTATTTTTCCAGATTTTCCTCAAACTTTGAAAATACATAACTTTTTGTGTAGACATCCAAATTAGGCGAACTATGACTTATTTTAAAGCTTGAGATGTATACTATTTAACTAGAAATTTTCATAAAATTTGGATCTTGTTTTCTCTGTTTTCAATTTAGTTCAACTTAAGAGTTTATTAAGGGTGTTGGATATTTTTCCCACTTATCCACTCATTTACTTTAAATCATGAATATTCAACATATCCAACATAATTATCCAACACTCATATAGTCAAAAATAACCATCACGATAATTTTGAAGGTCATTTAATTTTTAGCTCTATATAAATAATTAGTCAAAAATAATTATTTAAAATACCTAGATGCCTTAGATATTTGATCTCAGAGCAAGGGAAAATACTTCAGAAATTCTAGTATTTTATAAAATTGTTTCCAAGAGAAAGTCAGGAACAATTTCCTTGATCGGAAAGGAAAAGCCTGGAAAAAACCCCGAATTTAGGTTTTCTTTAAAAATTAATCAAAGCCATTGTTGAAAGTAATTTGAGGAAAGAAAAATCATGGGAGTATTAGATAAATTTAGAAAATTCTTAATGGCCCTAAACCAAGCAAGTGATCAAGAATTTATCGAAAAGTATTGTTAGTGTCACAAGTTACTTTATGAAAACTAAAAGTTTTGCAAAGGAAGAGGAGGGGACCATATTTTGTCACTTGTAATGGCTTTATTCCAAGAGTAAAAATAAGGTAAAAATATGACAAACAAGTGGTAAAATATATTCATGTAAAATTATTTTAGTCCAAGTGAGTCCCACCTCAACTTAACCCATGTGCCACTTCATTAATACACATTACAAGACCACTTCCTTCTCCATTTTTCCAGCACCAAAGCTGGTCATCCAAGGAGCAAGAGAGAGAGGAGAAAACATGGAGAACAGAAGAGGAAAAAGGGAAGGAAATCACTCAAAAACCTAAGGTAAGTGATGATCCCTAGTAGTAATCTATCCTATCTTGATCCTAAGCTCTTCTTTTCACATCTGTAGGTTTATTTTCATGGTTTATGATAAGATTTTACTGATGTAAAATATGGTTCTTGAGAGAGAAAACTGAGAAAGGGAGGCATTTACGAAAAACTATTAGTAGGAAAACACTCCTTACATTTTATGGAGTTGATTGATGTGTGTTTTGTGTTGATTAATGACTTGTATGAATTTTTGGATTCTAAACCCTAGGGGGCATGGTGTCTGATTTTCATGTGCATGGGGAGTAATGTTTTTTAGCTCAATAATGCATGAGAAGAGGGCTAGGAGCAAGATTATGCACTCCTATGAGAAGAAGAATTGAAAAATCACAACACCCATGCCCATGAACAGTTTTGGCCAGCTGGAGTTTGTGAAGAAGGAATGAATTTTTGATGATTTGAATGATTCCATTGGATTTAAAATGCAAAATTGTGTAGGGTAGAATTGAGAAAATGATTTTGGAAGCATTATAATCAATTTTTACAAGTTGAAGGGCTTTAGGGCTCTTAAGGATCAAAAAGGATTTTGGAGAGTTCTAGTATGTTTTTAAGGCATGGTAATGATTTGTTTTTAATTGCCAATGCCTTATGATATGTGTAGGAGTTTAAGTTGCAAAAGAGGAGTTTCAAAAGGCGAGAAGCAAACCAACAAAGTCACAAGAAAAGTTAAAGAGTCAAGATAGCAAAAACTACTAACTATACATGAATGATGTCATTAGTGATTATTTGTTGTTTATGCTATGTTGCATGTTAATTTTGATATACTTGAATATGTGATAATGTGCCCTTATCATACCATGGTTATGTGCAAAGTGCTTAATAAATATTGGTATGAGATCTCAATGCAGGTTAGCTAAATAATGAATAATTATCATGCCTTTTAATAGATATGTTATTGTTTTTGTTATAAGGATTTCTTTGAAATCTCACTCTCTCAAAATTCTTTAGGTTCAAGTGCAAAAAAGGGCAAAGGCAAGATAATGGTTGAGTAATGGAGGTTTTATGAATCCAAGAATGTGATGACAATTTGTTATTTCATGTGAAATGCCTCTATGAGGATTTTTGGAATTTATGTAAAGTAAACCTCTACATACTTTGGCATAGGGATAATCATATGTAAACATTCAGAGTTTGCTAAAGAATGGTATTGAGTGAAATTATGTATACCAAGGTAATTTTTTAAAAATATTTCATATAACAAGCTTTAAAATGAACCTAAGTTCATCAAATTTGGAAATTTGTACAAAAATTTATGGTTTCCCAAAGTTGAGAAAAAACCTGGAAAAATAGAAAATTATCATCTAAACAGTGCAACTTTATAAATTAAATTGTATTAATTGGGAAAGAAATTGTATAAATTGGTATTTTTTTTCCTGTAGATAGTTTCATGAACTTTATTTAGATACTTGAACCATTCAATTTCAATTTTTTTTAAAATTAATTATGATTTTTTAAAGTTGACCAAAATTTCAAAATTTACCAAGTGAATATGACGTGTTAATAATAACTCGATCCAAAATTTTCAAATTTACATGTTTGGCTATTTCAATAATTTTACAAGTATTTGAATGGTTCACTAAGGTTCTCTAATGAAGGTAAAGAATGAATAAATGAGGTGTTACACGCAGGTTTGAGCGTCTAGGCCTTGTGATCTCTGCCTTTTCTTCTCTCAATTTTTTT
The DNA here is from genome assembly GCA_006871305.1 of Vachellia collinsii. Taxonomy (NCBI): domain Eukaryota; kingdom Viridiplantae; phylum Streptophyta; class Magnoliopsida; order Fabales; family Fabaceae; genus Vachellia; species Vachellia collinsii. The sequence goes on from QFDD01003649.1 coordinate 9,425, forward strand.
TTTCTTTTTTCTTAATGTAAGTAAGTGTTAGTATCATCATTCGAAGTCTCCTAAAGCTTAGCACAATGATTGTGATCACTTGATATTTCTGCAAAGGAGTAATATTAAAAGCACAACCTAACTGGGATTCTAGGAATATGATCAAAATATGCACAATTAAGTAATGATGTGCAATAAAAAATCAAATGCATATTTTCTTATGTTGAGTACTAAAAATATTCACATCTATATCAAAATGTGTATAAAACTTGAGAAAAATGAAATGAAATAATAATATGAGATATCAGAGACATTAGTAAAAAAATATTTATTTTAGACTGACTCTTCTAAACCATATTTAAAGGATATGGTTTAAAACATATGATCAATAACAATTTATAATTATAAACATATATTTTAAATCATTTAGGCTACATATTATCGCTGCTGTCTAAATCAGTCTCATTTCAGACCGCATCTGTCTGTGGACCAAAATATTCCCTTTTTACACGCACCTATCAGAGCCTTCTTTTCCATTTGAAATTCCATCGATTTTCTCTTCCTCCTCTTCTATTTAGAAAACCCTCCTCTGCCTCTTCTTCCCCCACACTTCATCTCCGTCGATTTTCTCTTTCGCCTCCGAAAAATGGTGGCCATCGAAACAGGTCTTCTTGTTCCTTCTTCTTCATCTTCATCTTTATCTTCATCTTTGATTCTAACCCAAGATGAGCTCAAGAAAATCGCCGCCTACAAGACTGTGGAGTATGTCGAGCCTGGCATGTCTTAGGTCTCGGAATCGGGTCAACAGCGAAGCACGCGGTGGCTGAGGCAACTCTCAAGTTTTAGATCTGGAGTCGCTGCTGGAGTTTTAAGATCTAGTTGAATCTTTACAACCCTTTTTGTGATCTGAAAGTGAATTCATTGAATTATGTGCAGATGTTGAGAACCAAGCGGCGAAGATTTCTTCGGTGGAGGAAATGCAGTAGACGAATGTTCGCGCTTTGGAAAAAGGCATCGAGTCAGGTCTCCTTTTCTCTCTGTTTCTTCTTTGTAATTGTAGTTTTCATTGTTTTTTTTGTGTAAATTTTCTTGGAATGGTAAAATATGGACTAAAATGCGTCGATTCTGCTCAAGATTAGCATCTATCCATATATTCCTTCGTTAAAGTTCCCTTTCGAATCCAATGAGTATCTTAACTTGTCTGGTTTTTATAACTTCAAAAGAATGAAGTGCACATGAACATTTTACTGAGACCTATGAAAGTATTTGTATTCTATTTCACTCCCAAACACATGCCTTGGCTATGACGAGTGAAGATGGAAGGAGCAATGTGCGATTCTTCGCAGGTCGTAGGTTGGCATCTGAGGAATAGGAACAATGAAACATACATGTTGAGTTCTCAAATTCGTATTTCAAGTTTGGCATTCAATAGTTCCACCTCTGGGATCCTGAGAGATGGGGTCGCTCTTCACCTGTTCAAGACACCTCTCAGGTATACATGTGATTTTCAGGTAGCCATTTATTTTTTTAAAAAAAAAAGACATGAATTTATTGTTCGTCACTTCGTTGAACCTGGTACAGAGAACTGGTTATACTGTATTTCCTGAGGCAATCCATTATCTGCAAGTTCTATGACTAGGATTGTGGGTGAAAAGGATATTTGCCGTTTGTAGAACGTAATCATTTAATCATTGCGTGAGTTTTGAGTGACTACTTATGTTTGGGTGAGATTTGGCTATTATCCAACAACTTTATAGAAGGGATCCTTAAAAGGGAAAATGTGAGATATCAGATTCATTATGGCAGCATAATTGATTCGTTGAACTAATCAGAACAATGACAATGGAATTTCGCACTTCACATTAATGCGGATTCCTTCTACTTTAGGATACTAAGCAATCATTTTTTAAAAAAATTATTTTGGCACCTTCCTTTTGTAATCATCAGGCTTCTTCAATTATTTTGGCCCATACTATCTTTATTCTGTTGTCTAAGTTACTTAGACTTAGTCTTTGCTGATAAAATGCTAAGAACATGTTTCAAGAGTGAATATTGCTGCCAGCGTGACATTTATCTTTCTTTTTCTTTTTCGGTCATGTGTCTTCTTCCTCAGGTACATCCTCTGATTGAAAGGGCCATTCAATTCTAGTCTTACTACGAAAACCATTCTTTTTAAATTTAGATTTGAATTTCCTCTAATTGAGTGTTGTTAATCAACACTCAGAATGTACTCTGCGCTTTTAGTCGCCAAGTGACTACATTTTTTTCCACTTTTCAATGATGGGATGACCAATCTGGTACCTAACTAGAAATGAAATAAAAAGAGAAAGAAAGGAGAAATAATCTGATACCTTCTGCTGTTTTGCAGGTATTGTTTATGAATTTCTTCCAACAGACTCTTGAACTTATTCAGCAAGAGAGACTTGGGTTATCTACCAAACTTGAAGAGAAGAGGTAATTGAGGATACTACTTTTTTGTTTTTGCCAAAAATTGAGGATACTACTTAAATGACCTTATACATGTAATAGATACTGCTCTAAAATGTTGTTTACTATCAGAGCCTACTTTGTATTGTGAGGTTCGTATAGATTAATGTTAGCATCATTTGGCTCACTTCTTTCAGGTGGAAGAACAAGTTTCAAAAGGCTTTGATTTTCATCAAGATAATTATGGAGTAGTAGTGAATGCCTCCTACTTTGCGATTGATTCCCTAATGCTTAAGGGTTTAGGGATTGATTCCCTAAAGCTGAAGGTTAAAAAATATTACTGTTGGAAGAAGTATGTAAATTTTTGTAGGGATTATTATATATAGTGAATTCTTAATGAAATATATGTTTTGGTCATTTGATTGTTTCTAATTTTTAATATACTATAATATTTATTGAAATTTATTTAATGATAAAAATATGTAGACATTTTTTTGGATTCAAAAATCCAACAAAATGTCAATATTTATTTTTGAAAATATTTCACTTTCCGTGCCGTCTAAAAATAAAAACTACCTATTTTCTAAACTAGTCTTATATAAACCTTACATATATATAGTTTAAAAGGCATTTTTTGTGTTATCTAACAAGTACTTTTTATACTAGTAAAGTTAACATCTACCTTTCTATACCTTCAGAGGTTTTTCCTAAAATTCTGAGTATAATTTTTCAAATTGTTCATACCTACCTGAAATTATTTGGAAATTACCATTTTACCACAACTTGTGATAGTAGACATACGAGGTGACCAAATAGCATCTAGGATTCCATTTCCCCCCAGCTAAACTTACTTTCACATTTAACTTTCATTCAGGACAATTGAATGTTACATAGTCCTTATGATGAATCATTCTATCTTTTGGATTTCTTGGGCAACTAGGCTTGGTAGCCTGTATACTTATTCGTGAATATCTTAGCCCAACACCTAGGATATGACATTTTGGATTGAAGTTGGAGTCTAGCGTGATGTTGCTTCATTTTTTTTTCCTCCATGGACAACACATTATTCTCATTCTTTGTGCATATACAATAATAAACCTTGAGCTACTTTAAATCTAATTGACCATGCCAACAACCTTTCATCCTCAAAGAGATGAGAATCTAAATTTCCATGTGGGATGGACTCATAAAATAATAATAAAGTTCCTTCCTTTCGTTGTTAAGCTCCCCAAAGCCAAAAACACTATGATCGCTAATATGTTCCCGCCTCTTTACCAATAGGTCCATGCCAATAAAAATTTTTACGGCAAGTGGTATGCTTTGAATTAGCCCCTCCATATTTTTGCAAAAAATTTCCTTGGGATGTGATTTTGCCCCTGCCCAAGGGGTGAAAATGTTGATAGTATATCCCTCATAACAATCATATTTAAAGCTATGATTTCATCATCAATCCTCTTAACCTCCAACACATTCGTCTTCCATTCTCTATCCACGATGATGCTAACACTGTTCCTCACCTTCCCTATTGCCATCTCATTAAGTTTCATGGAGGTGCAACTTGTTGATCTTATGATCTCCCATTACTCCCACCACCTCTCTTGGATTTCTAGGTATAGTCCCAATGTTCGAGTGGCCGATTTGATCTTGCTCTCATGAACTAGCTTCTTTAGCCACCTCCATATAGAAGAGATTGGTAGTCCTTAAGCATTTAATAGTACATATGGGAGACCATATAGCAGCTCTCACTCACGCCTCAATGTACTCTTGTAATACACCAAGTCACTTCTGGGCAACAACTTACCATTTGCACAATTTCTTCATTGATCATGTTATAAAAATTCGACAGAGATTTACATTAATTGTTAAGAACCTAACCTAACCCTTCTTCTTTACTCGGACTTAAGCTTGGCTATTAAAGATAGGTGGACTTCTTTGGGACCAAACTAATTTTATAAATTCAAGATAACTCCAAAAATTTTCCATTTGGTCATTTTAAAATTGAATTTTGGATCAATTCCACTTAATAACTAGCCAAACTTATATATAAATTTCCTTTTTCCTCATACTTCGTGGTTCAAAATGAAAAATATAAAGATGAACGAGAATTGAGTTCAGGGGAGGGATAAATCCTTCACAGTATAGTAAACTAACATTTAAATCTATATTAAAAGAAGTGGTTAAATTTAGTAAGTGTTTCAAATGAGATTGCCTTAGGAGAATTTATATATTTTAACACAAAAAAAAAAAAATTTGAAGCTTTACTCTTGTGGGCTAGGTGGAGCATGTCTCTCACTCAACAGAATGGGCTTAGCTTTGGCCCATATCCATTTTTGAGCATTTGGTAATGAGTTCACCTTATTAACCCTTTCTATTGTGACTTAATCACCAGTTAAGTTTCAAAAAATAGTCCTTAATAAATTATAAGGACTTTCTCCCTTAATTATCTTCTTTACCTGTAAAATAATTTTAATAAAAAATTTGGCTAGAAAATGAACATCTAAATATTTTTTTAAATTATTTTTGCCAATTAGGGGAAGTTAAACCTTTTCATGATTTTCTAAAACCCCGAAATAAGATTTTAAAATGTTTCATTGTTCTTCCTAGGCCACCAAATAATTTTAATACTTATTTTTCTCCTTTAGAATTTCACTTGAAAATAGACTTATGGTCAATAATTCATTTTTTTACCAGACCAATAATTCATTTTTGAGGTATTTAAATTTTAATAATATCCCTAAACCTTAAAAAAAAAAAAATCTTAGACACCTCTTTTCTAGTTTATTTTCATTTTCTTATTATACTAGTATTGAAACTTCGGATATTACAATCATATAAAATTATATTTATTCACCGTTAATCCAAACAGTATTTACTATTGTATGTTTGGGGTTAGATTTTTTTTTTTTTTTTTTTTTTGAATTATACTGATAACATTACTCAAAAGAGTACAACAACAAAAAGAAGGAGAGCCTAAAAACAACCTCCTTCAACTATCATCACCCCATGAACAAGGGGTGGGGGACGATCTAAGATACAAAAGTTGTTCATCATACTATGCGACATCTTCGCTAAATAATCCGCCATATACATGTTCTCTCTAATCTTATGATTAATCATAACATGCCAATCCCTATGGAAATAGGATCTAGCAT
>QFDD01003650.1:0-14928 GCA_006871305.1 Vachellia collinsii
AGAAAGTAAATTGATATCACGCAATCCCCACCCGCAACCATAAAAAGAGAAGATATTTGGGCATGAAAAAGAAGGATAGAGAGATGAATACCGAGAAGCTGGAAGGCAGAGAAGGGGACAATGAAGAGGGCGGGTTGAAGAACGAGAGAAATAAGAGCGACGAAGCGGTTCTTGAGCAGGTTGGGAGAGGGAAGAGTGAGAAGAATAGCAATGGCTGCCTCAGCTGCCACAACGTAGGTCAGAATAAGCCATTGAAGCGCCATGATCTGTTGATCGATGATATTAATCACTATCCACTGGCCTCCTCCTCCTCCTTCCCTCCCTCTGCAATGTTCCTTCTTCAGGGACCAGCTAGTTTGACTCTTTCCAGTTTTCTTCCTGCAAGCGAGTGCAAACAATACTTGCCTTGCCCACGAAGTACAGAACAAATTGTAAACACACGAAACATGAGAATTGAGATAAATCCATTACCAAATTAATTGTAGAGGGAGAAATCTTCCGACATGCATATAAGATTTAACATTATGCAGCCGACATACTCATGACATGTAATTGAGGTTCTAGCATGTAAATTTCTACAAAATTTAAAATTGATGAGATTTTATTTTACAATTAATATAGTAATTGTCTCCAATTCTTTAAAATATCCACAATCTAATTCTAAATTTCATTTTTCACTCTAATTCTCTCAAGATAATTGTCTCTGAGAGTCAATACTAATTAATGAATAGTCTTTTTTTATATAATAGCTCAAGAGCCTAATTAGGAGTTGTACTTAAATTGACTTGAAAAAACAAATTAGTTTAGGCTTTGTTTAATTCAAAGAATATATTAGAATTAGAACATATTATGATTTATATTTATTTGGAAAATTTAACACTACCTCTAAGTAGGGTGTGCAAAAATACGGTGGTATTGTACGGTCTAATTCAGTCTAAATAAGTAATATAATTAAATTTGATTGAATATACTGGTCTTTTTTTACGGGGTTTAAGACCAAGCGTTTAGATCAATTGGTTTGGTCCAATCTAGTCCAAGTCATTTTTCACTTATTTTTTTTAATTTTTATATTAATAATTATATTTATTATTGTTAAATACTGAATATCATTGACTTATACTTAAACTTTAATATTTTTGGGGTGTATTTTATATTATTTTCGGTTTTTCTATATTAAATTTTTATTATTAAATTAAAATCTGTCTTTTGTAGAATAGAAAAATTTATTGAGGTCTCCGAACTAATTTAAACAGTCTACATAGACCAGTCCAATCTAATCAACTTAAGGTTGATGCTGGATTAGATTAGACCTCAAATGATCATGTAGAGCTCAAGGTCTATACCATATTGGATTTTGGGTGAGGTATTAACCCGGTCTCATCTTTTCCATGTATTTACTAAGGAAGTGATCCACATAGGCTCATCATACACACACTAGCCCATACTCCAGTTACTGAGTATAGAACCGACAACCTCATTTTTGAGAGCAAGGGTGAGGTGTCATGTGACCTAGAAACTCTTGGGCTAACTTACTGTGATTCAGATAACAACGTTGACAAATATATTTACACAGATTTTTACATGAACAAAAAACTTGGACTTGTACTTTGGTTAGATGATGAATTGAATACTTACAGAGTGTATCAAACTTGATTCTTCACTGCACGGAGGGGGGGGGGAGGAAGTGAGGGGAATGAAGCCAGGTACGAGAAGCATGCGAGTCATTACATTAAACGGCTACATCTTGAACCAGACTGCATTCCCCCCACCCTCATTCTGTCACCTTCTCATCAATTACAATCAAAGGAAAGCCCTCTAGTTTCCCAAACGAAGTCTTTTCTTGGATGCACAGACCGATGCTTTTTTCTGGGTTTTCCATACACAGAATCTTGTGTTGAAGCTGTCTATATTTGTTCCTCGAGATCTTAGAAATTACAACTCACCATGTGACCAACTGGAGGCTCTCTTTGTCTTCAAGACTTTCCAACATTGAGTTCTACATTGCTTCCCAACAAGGTTACTAAATCCATCACTTTCACCCATCCCCCAATTTAATCTCTCTCTCTCTCTCTCTAAAAATTGTTTTTACGACTATCATTCCATGACACATGATTAGAGCGAAAATAATTCAAAAGGCTAATCATGTCTCCTGTTTTGTTCAAACATTACTTTAGTTATTGAAATTTTCAGAACTTAGTTTCGACTCATCTGTGGCTTAAGTTTGTTTCCCCCTTCCATAGAAAAAGAAAAAGAACTCTGATGGTGAAGTACCAGCTCTTCTGTTTCATAAGGTTGACGTGAACGAATAAAATGAGCAAATTTTAAGCAGATGAAAGCACTACCGACCTCCCAAATCATGATTATCACAATTAAAGGGGCCAAAGTTTTTCAACTACCAACTTGCATAACTTCTTCCTCTCACCCTTATCTTTCTTTCTTTTTTCTTTTTGAAAGGTGAAACATTCTCTGTGCACCATTTATAAATGTTTACATTTTCTTTAAAGAAATATGATTTGAAAAAGTAAACAGTGCGCATTAAGAAAAAAAGCTTCAAAATATATTGGTGAATAATTTTATTTTACATTAACATCACATCAATGAATGATAAATAAATAGATAATAAATCTTTTTAATTGTATATATCATATTGATAAAAAGTAAGTTCTAATGGCAGACCTTCCTTATATAGAGATGGAGGATTTAATGACAACAAACTTACATTATTGAAACTAAAGACAGCACATCTTATATTTTACAGATGACACTCAGAAAATAATGACAGTACACTCACTATTTTACATGGAACATGCTCTTATTTTAGAGGTGTTTGATTTCATGTTGAAAACCACTAAAACTATGATTTTGATTTAAAAGAGTAACTAATACAGTGAGGGCATCAACACAATTAAATATTTCTACTGAAACCATGGTTTTGATGATTCTATTATGAACATGATTAACCCGACTTGGGTTTTCAAAACAGCGAATGCGTCAATGCTCCCAGGCTTGCTTATAGTGAAAAAGAAATGGAACATTAAAATGAGCTTGAAGATCTACTGAGATCCTATACCTTTTGTTGAGGGAGGGTCACTTCACATGATAAACCTTTTTTTTTTAAAACTTTCAACAACAATTGCAGTTCATAACACATCATTTCCACCAAATATCTTCTGCTCTAAGATGGCTCGCCTAAATATAATGAACATTGATTAAAATGTTGAGACATTAGCAATATTCTCCTTCCCCACCTTTGTATTTTCAACATGATTTTTCATTCTCTGGCAGAGGAAGGGAAAAGCAGATTGGAACAATCTAGTTTTAACTGCATATTCGCTTCTGCTGTGCCTGGTGGGGTGCCTTGGGTGACTCAAACTTTTCGATCAATTTATGAAATCTTTGATTGTTCTTCACTCAACAGAAATAGCTTCTCATCATTCCTAATCATGTCTACGTCAAGAATTTTACCCCCATGTTCTGATAAAATACAGGAACCACTTGAAGAGTTCAGATGCTTCATTGCCACCTGCACAAGTTCTTCGATGCTTTTTGGAACCCATAAGACCACTCCCTCTCTTCCATCCGTTTTTTGCTCCCATGGATGGAAAGGAAATACAGTGCATTTCTTTCTTGGGATGTCATCTGTTGATGCTAATGGCACTTTCACTGCGAAGACAAATGGAAGTATATTATTTTTTTGAATACGTATTATCACTAAATAAAACAAAGGATTTTCTTTACTTCTACGGGAAAAAAAAGGATGCAATCCAGTTAACAAGACCTGATACAGTTATAGTGGAGAAATTCCATTGTGATAAGTTCTCATTCGCTTCAAGCCATAGACGATGACTAAGTTCTTTCCAATTTTTGGCATTCCAGTGCTTCAACTTAGAGAACATAAAATACTCATAATATCTTGAACGCCCGGGTTTGATATCCTAATATCACATTGGGACATGAGTGTAGTGCATGAGAATCCAAGGTTTTTAACATCCTCAACATCATGTCCATGTTTATAATGAGTTCTTATTTCAATCCAAAAGTAAGGATATATTCATGCCCTCTACATTGAAGGTAGGCAGTAAAAGTTCCCAAGCAAAATGCCTTAATGTTCGCCTCCTAAAAACCCTCCAAGAAGGCATGATATGCTTGAGAAAGCTTCATTACCTCGAGGTTCTTGTATATTGTGGGATAATTCAGTCAACTGAGAAATTTTTGCAACTTCGAGCATTTTGATCATATTCCTATTTCCACCCACATGAGCTTCTTCAAGCGGTGTATTTCCCCATCTGCAAGTAGGAAGTCGTCAAGGATGTATTACTGTGCAAGTCAATAAACAAGACGGAACATCGTTACAGGAGCTCCTAATGTAAACAATAATCTGATTCTAAAGGCGAGAAAAACATACAAAGTCGTTGTCTGATAATAAATATTTGATGTTTAAATCGTACCTGTCCTTTGATAAAACACTTGCTCCAGCTTCTAGAAGCAACTCGGCCATTTTACACAAACCTTCAGAGGCAGCTATGTGAAGAGGTGTACGCTGATCATAATTTCTGGCATTTGGATTAATACCGTAATCCAAAACCCGTCTTAGAAGGCTCAACTCCTTATTTGCAACAGTCATGCAGAGAAAATTCCCAGCATGATCCACTGTAAGAGTAGCCCCCTCATCCACAAGTAAAGAAGCTACTTCTTCATTTCCATTCTTTATGGCTTCAAACAAGGGGGAATTCCCAAATTTATCTAGGACAAATGGTTAATTAAACTTTAAGATTATGTTATGCTTTCAATGGCATTTTTTATAAAAAAAAAAAAAGTCTGTAATCACTCAACTCAAATTAAAGGTAAGTTCAAAAGCTAACCAGAGGAATTGATAATCACTCCATGTTCAATAAGAAAGCGAACAATTTCTACATATCCTTTCGATGCTGAAATCAGCTGAAAAACGAACACAAGAACAAGTTAATACAATGTTATTCTCTCCCTGCATATTCTATCAAGTGCTAACTTGACCATATGATTTCTCTATTACTAATATCTCTTTTTCTTCGCCATTTACCACTTATTTTTTCATACAAAAGTAACAATGAAGAAAATCTTAATCAAGAACTGAAGGCCCATTGACTTGTGAAACCTAGACTGGCATCGGAATGAGAGATCATTGCCTCCCACAATTTACCGAAGTTGTCATTCCAAGGACAAGCTTTACCCACTCATATCATAGAGAAAAAGCACAAGACATTTCATATGTACAGTGAAGAAAGAGACAGCACAAGAGGTTTCATTGCCATAGAATCATGGAAGAATAGGTTGGGTGCAGAGAGAGTTCATACCAAGGGTGATCTACCATCATAATCAGTCTTATTGGGATCTGCTCCTGATGCAATCAAGCGTTTCAAAAAGTGAATGTCCCCTTCATGTGCAGCACAATTCATTCTCATTATCATCTCCCTTTCATGGTTTTCAAGAGTCAAGGAGAAGTTTGATTGCAGGAGCTTCTGCTGAAGACTGGAGTCTTTTTCCTGATAGTCAAGAACAACCATGAAATATGGAAATATCAAGAAAAGATCTGAAGTTAGCGGTAAAGGTTAACACATAAATTTCTAATGCCAAGTGACGTATACTTCAATAACACAACACTGCTGCTTTACTATGTGCTAGTGTGCTTTGTCACCAGCTACAGTTTTAGTGGATAAAGCTCAGATATTTGAAATCAAATCATGACCTCAACAATATGCCAATCTTTCTTAACGCAGAGACAACTAGGTGAAAGTGATGATATTTCCTAGGGCTGGTGAAATCACAAATGGAAGAAAAATCCCCAGTACCACGGCACAGACATCTTCTAGGTCCCAAACAATAGTGGGTAACCAGGGGAACTACAATCAATATATTTAACAGGCAATATTAAGTTACGGAAATTATTTTCAACAAAAGTATGAAATGGAAAGAAATAAAACATAATTTTCCACAGTGAACAAACCTCAAGGAGATTGTTCAAGATAACTCGACCATCTGCAAAATACACCTTCAGTGTTTCTATAAAGGAATGTTTATCAAGTCGCAGAACCTTGCAAAATTCAAATGCTCGTATGGTTGAAGGTTGAGGTATATCACAGAGAAAAGAAACCTCGCCAAAGAAACCGTAATTTTGCAAATGCTTTATGAACACTTCTTTATCAACATCTTCTGTCCTCATCTCAACCTATAAAGAAGATGGATTGCTGTCAGGCCCAACTTACAACCAAGAAATAATACAACCTGGCGTAGCACTTTACAATGCTTTCCCTAACAAATAAGCAAAATGATCAATAAATAATTTAGCAACCAGCATTAAGAATGCTTCTTTTTTTCTCTTTTTTTTATTGTTTGCATATTTTGATTAACACAACTTCCTTGTTGGGATTGAATATTTCAACACATGCATGTGTGAAGTAAATGCTTGAATTATCCTTGTGTCCGAGAAATTGTGGATTGAACGTTTATCAAAACTCTGAATCAAATTTACTCTCTGGTTAGTAAAACATTCTGGAATGTTCTTCATCTTCTATGAAATTCTCTTTCAAACCAGGTGCAGTGCTGCAGTTAAAGCTGCATATCAAGGGTAGTTCTGATGTTTTTCTCTAGCTCTACATTATCAATGCCTTGTTCAAACTGTAAATACAGGAAACGACCATTGCTTTTAATAGAATACACAAGGTGCAAAAGTAAGTGAACTTAGGTATGAAGGTGTTTTCATAGCCTTCAACAAATTCATGCCAAATATCTTTCCTATCCAGCATCAATCATGCACAACTCAAGCAGAAACATGTTACAATGCAAGACAAGAACTGAAAATTTGGATGTAATACAAACAAATGGAATCAAGTGAGCAGAGAGTGATTATAAAGTTCACCTTCGCAAAAATAAATGCCAAAAATAATGTTCAGATACATATTGAAATGAGCAACTAGAAGTTCATACCAGCTCACCATCGCATACAAGGTAAAGTTGATTGGTTACATTTCCTTGCTCCATAATCACTTCTCCTGGAAGGAAAAACTCTTCATGGACTCTGATTGCCTAACCAGAATTTCAATTAGAAATTTCTGCTAAAAACAGGACAAGATTCTATACAGTCTCTGTTGTGTGTAACATAATATGATACATCAAATAATGGTAAGCACTAAGCGAGGGTGCAAACTGAGATGAAATACAAAAATAACATTCTATTTAAAATATTGATCTGGTTTAATGCCTTGTTAAGAAGTTTTGGGTAAAAAAACATGATTTCTTGGTGCCTTTACACCCCCCAAAAAAAAAAATATCCGAAAAATCACTAGCTCATACTTCTTTCTGATGACTCAGTGACCACTGACCAGAAACCAGTTGTAATAAAATCTTAATTCTGATAATGAAGAGCTTTCTTGTCATTAGAATAAATTCCTCAAGTTCTGAGAATTGCATCCGGTGAGTGATATGTTCAACAATTAAACTCATAGAAACATGTACATATCTCAAGAAATTAAGATGTAGGATTTGGTAGGTGTAAGCAGACAAATCTAAACTTCAAAAGATAGCAATTCTGATCCAAGAAGATAAATAATTTCTTACAATTTGCTTAATGAATCCCAAAGAGCATCCCTTGAAAAAAGAAACTTTTTGTATAAATTGCTCATACAAATTCACTGAAATCTGCAAACAAGCATAAATGGGTATAAAAGTATCAGGTCCATGGTGAATAAAAATGACATCTCATTATGTAGACAAATTAATGGCTGATTTGGTTCTCTTCCTTTGTATTCAACATACTTTGATTCAGTGCTACAATCTTAGATAGTATGCATCTAATATATGGAAGTAACACGGCTCTTCAATAACCATCTCTTGTTTCAAAATTGAGAAGAAAAACCACCAGAAGTTCTATACTCATGTGACAAGGCCTTAAAAAAAAATTTAAAAGATCAGTACCTCTTAAGAGAAGACAAGGGACTGGGAAAATTTTGCCTTATACGTGGGGAAAAATGAGTGAAGTACACTCCCCTTCTTGAGAGATGTCTAAATGCATGGCTCTCTCCTTTATTTTGAAAATTTATAGATCCCTGTCTTTAGATCAAAAGATGAACTACATAAAAATAGCCATTTGCTAATTTTGTAAATTTAGAATAAGTTAAACTGTATAATTTTCAACACAAAATTAATAACAACAAATTGTTTTGTAATAAAGAAATCAATATTATTCTTAAGGAAATTTAAAAATATTTTATCTTCAAAGGGCTTTTGTATATTTTCATAATAATGGAGAGGCTTGTGTAATGTGAGCATCTTCCAGGAGAAGGGAAATTAATTTACTCAAAAATATGTCAAAAATTCTGAAACCATTTCTACGATCAATAAATTTTTTTGGGAATAACAGTAGAGATAAGCTCAACCAAAAAGAAGGAAAATATGAAAAATTAACAACATCAAATTTCATAGTTATTAAAACCTTTGCACGGATAGTGGCTGGAATATCTTGAAGCACAGCAGCCTCAGTGTAACTGCAATCATACTGCAAGCGTAAATGGCCTTTTATCGCTTTGGTTATCTGCTTGTCCAAATTGTTTTTATTCATGAACTTAATAATATCGGTCATTTTATCCCTAAATCTCTCTGTTTTTGATCCTTTCACAATCAATGCTGTCATATTACCAAGAAGGTAAGCGCCAAGAATCATATCAAAGGAGACATAAATCATAACAAATATCATTTCCCTGACATTGACCGCATGGATATCTCCATAGCCTGCAGAATGATAAAATAATGCATCAGAGCACATGTTAAAACAACAGAAATCAAGCCATCTCAGTATTTGGTGAAGAAGGGTTAGATTCAACTCTAGGTGAGTCTAGGACCGGAGGGAGTATAGTAAGAATTGTGGGATTGTCATGTGGCACAAAGCTAGAGTCCCAAGCTTCAGCTTTATATGTTTTATATGGAGATAGATTGTGACTTCATGTCATGAAGACCAGTTGCTACTGACTTATAAAGTAAACCAGAGAAAGACTATAATGATTCCCACAATTTAGTTAAAGGCAAGAATCTTACCAACAGTAGCCATGGTGACAATTGCAAAGTAGAGTGATGTCACATAACGCTTCCAAAGATTGATATGTCTAAAGTCTGAATAGCTATAATCACCCATCTTTAAGCTGCCTATCCATGTATAACCTTCGTTCGATGGAGGCAAGGTGGTAGCAAGATAGTAGAAGATACAGGCAGCTGTGTGGGTGCAATAAAGTTCTACAACAAGAAGTTTCGCGATTCTTGTAAAGAGGTAATTGATCCTAATATCTTTCTCCAGCCTCTCAAAAAACTCTGTCACTCTACATGCTCGACTTAGCCTAATCCATAAAATATACCTGATGGCTTCTTTCCTCCCAGCAGCCTGACCAGAGAAGCAAACTTATGTCACCTCAAACAGAATGAAAGCTAAGTTGCAAGTGGACTACTCAAGAGAATCAACGAGAACATACATCAAGTGGATCTAATCAATCCATGCTCAGGAAATTAAATTATGGGGTTGGACAGAGGGGAAAACTAAATTATGGTGCGTCACTTGTTATAAGCAGTTCAAGAGGTTCAAGTTAAGACATACTAGACATCAGAAATCATTCATGTTATAAAAATGATAAATAATTGAATTCCTGTCTAACTTTTTTAGCAGTTTCGCATTTAATATAAATAAAATACGATATACAAAAAAGAAAAGATCTGTTATCTTACCTTTTAACTTATTCTCAATCAATCCGGTTGTCTTATAGATAAATGCATGAATAAATATACCTTGTAAATATAATCCCACGGAAGACAGCTAAGAATATCAACTGTGAACCGAGACTTCAGGTACCTACAATTGAAATCACCAATAAAAGTATCGACAAAATAATTCGTGAAAAAATTATTGAGAGATGAAATCAGAATTGGAAGAACATGAAAGGCACCTCGTGGCAATTTGAGTGTGATCGTAGACCATGCAATAGGAATGGATGTCACGATAGGCGACGAAGAATCGGACGGCGATGTCAATGAGGAAAGCAAACTGGCCTGCGATGTCGAGCAAGAAGACCTCCTCCGGCAATCCTCTGAAGAATCCAAACTCCAGAGGAGTGAAGAAGGAAGAGTACACTGCCCATAACAGAATGAAATGCTTCCACAACAAGTACCATCTGCAAATTTTCCGACAAAGTTGCCACCATTTCAGAGAAAACAGAACCTGGTAGAGTCTTCCGAATTTTCACAGCTTTTTTTTTTTTTTTTTGTTGTGGCAAACAAAATAAACTTCGCAGCTTCATGGAGGAGTGAATAAGAAACCATGAAGCTAGTTGGCGCCAAAAGATTGTTACCGACTGGCTTCGCTCTCAGTTCTTTTCTTTTTTTTTTTTAAAATAAAAAAATAAGAAACCATGAAGCTGGCTGGCTTCGATTAAGCCCAAGTGCCTGACATACATTTGGGCCATCTAAGGAATTTGGGCCTCATTTTTGGGCTAAGCATATGGAGTCCAATCTTCGGCTTTTTAACAAAACATTACCACAATAACATTGTCAATGGAGTCATGGTGTTGAAAACTCGTTAATTAATTATTGCATTTAGGAGAAATCATGTTCAAAATTCATATAGGAAGTCACATAGTAAGCATTTACCCCGTTAAATAATTGCATGATAACAATTCACTCTCCTTTGCAACATTTTATCAACAAAATTAAGAATCTCAGCCAGAGTTTTTTATTTTTATTCTTTTAAAAAAAAAACAAACCGTATTGGGTTGGGCTTGGGTCCTACAAGGGAGAAGCGTCATTAAATAGGTTTTTGCGTTTTTTTTCATCTGAAAAAAATTAAATTCCATATTTTGTCTTATTGCCATTTGCCAAGACCGATTTGTCCAAATAATAAAATTGGACTAAAATGGGAGTTATTTGGATCTGGCTTTCAAATTATGATGTTGATTAATTAAGACAGCAATAATTGAAGGAGGCCCTCACATGTGTATGCTAGTGAGCATGTCCATTCTATCTTATCATGCAGCCTACCATATCCTGATTAATAACAGTCCCACAATTCCCCCCCAAAATTAATTAATTATTTGAGAATGTTACTTTTTGTAACTTTGGGATTGGATTTTTTCCAGGAGGCTTGGCAAGTAGCAAGAAAATGGGCAAATCACAAATTCATAAACACATTTCTTTCTTGAGGCTATAAATAAGCTTCAGGTGATCATGTGCGAAACATTAAATAATAAATTAACTAAATGCTTAGTCATTATATATAATTCATTCATCTAGCAATAATTGAACTTTTAAGCTGAAAACACACACACACACATTAACTTTTCTGGATTCTTGAGAACAAGTGAAAACTCTTTGAACCTAAAAGGTTGTTTCACTGGCAGATTGTACTTGTTGAAACCAAAAATAGAGAAATTTAAATTAATAAAAGAACGTGCGTTATAAACCATTGCGTTTTTTAAAAAAAAATAGAAAAATAAGCATGGTAAAATCGCAATTTCGGTAGTATAACGTGCATGTTAGTGAATGCACATACGCAAGTAGCCATGGGAGCATTGGAGTAATAAGGAACAAGTGTGGAGTGAGACGTGAGAATTGAATCCAACAAGTGTGGAGTTAAAAATCTAAGAAGAGTGGATTATCTGGAAAAGGAAAAAAAGGAAAAGTGGAGCTAAAAGGCTAAATATTTTTTAAAATGAAATTAAGGAAAGAGATCCACTTGATCGGTCTAAATTAAAGGGAACGGTTTTGGGAAGTTACAGGCAGGCAGATTTACCGGTGGGGGGGAGAGAGAGAGAGAGAGATGTACCGGTTATCTGGACGAATGAGGAATCGGCGGCGGAGATTAGGGGCGACACCGCCACGTGCGGAGGATCCGGCTCGCCAATTAGAGTCGGAGTTGGCGAAACACAATTCGAAAGGAAGCCGAAAGCGAGAGCGAAATCTTTTGCCAGGCTGCTTCCTGGAGGCTTCGTACTCTTCATCGTCATCGTCATCGTCTTGCCTTCTCATCACCGTGGTGTCCATTGCCTGAAGCTTTTTTTTTTCTTAAAAAAAAAAACGGTGAGAAGAGGAGAGCAGTGGAACGAAAGATAGCAAGAGGAAAAGCTTTTTATATCTAAGTGTAATTCTCCCACTCTGCCGTTTTTATTATTTATTCTCCTTATTACTATTATTTTAACCATCCTTGTTACTATTGTTTTTGGAAAAATCCCCATAAAATAACCCTTGAATATGATAATTCCTGTATGATGCCACGAACAAACATAGGGGCAAATAGGAAATCAGGTAGGAATATGGAATTTTAAATTTTGATGCATTTACAAAAATGCTCCTCATATAAGAGATAAAGGCCCTTGGCCAAAGCTCCAATAGTCAATGGCTAAATGGGCAGTGGAAGTGGGATTTGATCCCATCACACTTCGTTCTCTAAAAATTTAGTAATCATTATGCTATCAAACCATTTTAATAATATAATACGTGTAAGTATATAAATATAATCAGATAATGTTTTATGCAGTTATAACATTTGTAACATAAATGACAATATTTATAAAGATATTGACAATTTCAATAATATTAAAACATAAGTTTTAATCATTGACTATATTTGTAAAGCAAATGACAATATTTGTAAAGGTATTGATAATGTCAATAATATTATAACATAAGTTTTAATCATTGATTATACTTATAATGCGAATGAAAAATTTGTAAATGTATTGACAATTTTAATAGCAACATTTACGACACAATTAACAAATTTCATATTTATAAAAATTTAATTAATTGGGAAATTAACTTCACTTGCCAATTTTTACAAGAATATAATGTTTTAATCATTAACTATACTTATAATTTGGATGACAACATTTGTAAAGGTTTTGACTATTTCAATAACTTTATCTGCTGCTACTTTTCATATTTTGTGAAATTCAACTAATTAGGTAAGAATTTGGGGAATTGATAACACTTGTTAAGTTTTACAATTAAAAATGTATTGTTTTAAATCATTGATTGCATTTGTAAGGAATTGACAACATTGTTGAAATAGTTAAAACCTTTATAAATATTGTCAGTCATGCTACAAATACAGTTAATAATTAAAACAGTACATTCTTATTTGTAAAAATTGGTAAGTGTAGTCAATTTCCCACACCCTCAGACAATTAATTGAATTTATGCAAACATGAAATTTGTTAATTGTAGTAGTAAACGTTGCTATTAAAATTGTCAATATCTTTCTAAATGTTATTATTCACGTTACAAATATAATAAATGATTAAAACTTACGTTATAATGTTATTGAAATTATCAATATTTTTACAAATGTTATCATTTACATTACAAGTAGTGTCATTGGATAAAATGTCATCTACTTATATGTGTTATATATTTATATGCACTATATTATTAAAGTGGTTTGATAGTTATCAAACTTTAGGGAAAGTAAGGTAATATGTGATTAAATAGCACCTCCATCACTTTAACTCCCATTAAAAAAAAAATTCCAATCCCCAAAAAAGCCATCGACTATTAGAACTCTGGCCGCTGTTGCCTGGTGGCAATATTTCGGTAAAGGTACCTTTATCTTTTTTATTAATACACATGAGAGTCGTTTTTGTAAAAATATCAAAATTCTAGATTCTTACCTGATTTCCTATTTGTCTTTATACTTTATTCATGACAACATATATGGATTTCCCATCATTTTAAGTATCCTATCTAATATTCCCCGTAATAAGGAATGGTGCTCCCCTCATCGAAGAAATATTTACGCACTAAAGCATCATGTCATCGTAATCTAGAAATGTTTAAATATGTATTATAATGGGGTGTTAAGAGAGAGAAATAATCATAAAAAATTTATAAAATATGAAATCTATAAAAAATAATATTTAAAATATTGTTATTGAAAAGAGAACAGATAATGTGAAACAAAATCATAAGTATATTTCATATTTATACCACATTATCACATAAGTTAAAACGGGCAACTTCCATTTTCAAAAGCCTAGGAATTAGTGCTAGAGATGCAGACTAGCCGGGTGTTGCGAGTTAGACATACAAGTTGGAATAATTCACATCTTGATAACCTCTTTTGATTGCTTATGACAAGATGTTATTAAGTATTAAATGTAGTTGATCAAAAAAAAAAATTAAGTATTAAATGTGAATGCTTTTTTTTTTTTTTCAGTAAGGATTCAAATATTTGTTTACAACATAGTAAAAAAATTAGTCTTTTCATTGGATTCAATCCCGTTGGTTGGTAAATTGGTATTTTTTTCTACTCATTATATATATCTTCCTATTAAAAGTAATGTTGTTATAGACAATGTTAAAAGGTAAATGTAAGTCATCTCTCCCAATAAGAATTTAAACATATATTGCTACATCATGCTATGAGATACGTTGGTATTTAGCCAACTTGGATCTATCACTTTTGGATGGGTTGTTATGTCAGGCTCTCAGGTCCAACTCGTATTGCCAACTCTATTAAATTATTATTATATATTACTTAATCTGATCTTTAGTATAAGATCCATTTTCAATAAAGAAATTGAATTACAAAATAGATTTGAGATCGACTTAAGCATAAAACATTCTCTCCTTCTAGCTTTGTATAATCTGGAATAATAATTTAAAATTGAAATAGAAGTTATTGATATCGTTTTACCATAGTACCCATACTAATCCATGAATGTACAACCAAACAAGTTAATATTTCAGAAATAAGTGAAGTAATTAAAGAATAAACAAGGTTTGTGGATATTATTTTTGACGCGACGAAGATGAGAACCTTGCAATAGGTGCAAGTTAATGGCGACAAAGAGAATCATAAAAAGAATTTAGAATTTATAGATTTATATAATCAGCATCATTTACTTTATACACTTTTTTTTT
>QFDD01003651.1:0-18798 GCA_006871305.1 Vachellia collinsii
CTATGTACCAAAAAAAGTGTGTTTTTTTTCTGTGGATCGTTCCAATTTTATCGCCGAAGGGATATATGTGCGCATTTTCTTTCACTAATAAATAGCAAGGAGTTGGTTCACCCAAAAAAAAAAAAACAATAGTAAGGAGTTGGGATATCATTTGCAAAATTTGACTAGTTTTATTAGAGATTGCTTACCAAAGTTTGTTCTAATTGATAAAGAATTGATTCATAGCACATAAGATCGTGTAAGAATTCTATTGATATATGATATATATAAATACCTGTATGATTATCATTGAGTCTAGATATATGCACTAGCCATGTGAACTCCCTGAAGCCATACTAAACTTTTCTATACCCAAAAAAAAAAAAAAAATTATTTAGATTTTAACTTGTCTTTTACTCAATTATTACGGAGCATTTACAAGTACTAATGATGCCCAGAAGCGATATGTCCTTTTACTGATCTTCAAGTGTTTATGCATTACTTAGAACAACGGATAATTGTGTTTTCAAAGAATCAAGAGAACTTTCATTCCATATTTCATGAAATGCTTAAGGCAAAAGGTTACATTAATAGCCGCAACGGTGTTATACTACCGCGTTAAGCATCCAAAACTCAAAACAAAAGAATATACAACAACGGAATCGCATGTATTGCTCTCTGAAGCAACTATCGCTTTAACGTGCAACTAGAACTACGCTGACACTGGAAGCTGCAGTTGACTAGCAAAGAATACTATTAATCTTGAAGTCCAAATAATTCAATGCATCCATCTGGCCATTTTCAAAGTCAGAATCTTTCTCTTTTTATTGGCACGATTCTTGGCAGAAATTCTCGTCTTGCGCTTGGCATTTCGCATTGGATTGATAACGGCCATGATCTTTTCTTCTTGTTTCTTTTTATCTCTCTTTGCCCTTAGCTTCTTCCCAATGAGATTGTACACCTGCACAAAGTTCAGGGTCCCCAGAATGTTCTGTATCTTCTCAAGGCTTTCTTCCGCTAACTGCTTCACATTATCTGGGAATGGGGCAGAAATTAATCAAGTAAATAATAATAAACAATGCATAACAAAACAAGACAGAGGAATTCAGAACCACATAAGCTGAGAGTGAGAGTTTGGCTCGCAGGAAAATGGTATAACGTACAAAGAAACAATCAAATTTTGGTTATTTTCCTACTTTTCCATACTAATTAAAACGAGCGAAGAAAGGGACTCACCGGGGATCACTTTGCCAGCAAATCCTTCACAGACTTTATACAGAGGTAGTAAGACTTCAGATGCATAATGCAGACAGTCATCCTGACTCATCTGTGACATTACACTTTTAAAACTGTTGAAGACTATTCCCATCTGCACTCAAAAATCAAAGTACTTTAGCTAATGGGCACATTTGTGGAGAGAGATTATACACACAAAAGGAAGGGGACGGGGAAAAACTCACAAAACTTGCATACAAACCTGGTAAGTTTCCATTTGAAGGGCAATCTTCCCCATTTTCCTAAGCAACGCTGAGACAAGAACATGTTGGATATTATTTGCATGCTGCTGGTTGCTTTGTTCATTTACAGAAGATACATGGGTTAAGAACAAGCTTCTTCCCTTCCTTGAATCAAGCAAGTCAAAAGCTTTAAGGAACCGGTCTTTCTCGTGTTGCTCAAGAGCAGACCAGAATGCAGAAGGATCTATGGGTGCAATTTGTCCCATCACAGAATGGATCCCACAAACAACAAAGACGATATTTTGGTTCATCAGGTTGGCATCGGCATCATCCATGACTGGGGTTTTAAGTTGGCAGCAGAGTGAAGCAGCTATATGAAACAGTCTACCAGGACTCATAAGACAAAAACCTGTTAACGACTTCTGATGATGTTCTTTGCAAGCATCAACTACATGAGTGAAGTATTGGGCTATAAGGTGGACCGATCTGCTGCGTATCCATGGATGTGGGTGCAAAAGCATCTGACATATTGCATCCCATATAACCTGAAATTTGTGCACTTATATGTGAGAACCTTGGAGACTCATAGTCTGTTTGGCATAGACGTGGAAGAGAAAAATACTGCCAATTTTTTTTTTTTTTAAAAAAGGCGACTCTTAATGATTTTGCGATTGGCCAAGATAGATTGCTCTTAAGTGATAGCAAAAATTTCTGTTTAAGCAAGAGGGGCAGGAATCTGAAGTTCCTGCTTTGAAACAGAAATTGATTTTTTTCCGATACTCAGCTAAGTTTAATATATATATCCAACATTTTCTTTCTACTAAATAAGTTCTTATAGATAACTCAGAAGAAATTTTTTTTAAAACAAATTAAAAGATATCCTAAATAGTATTGAGACTGATCGAAATGATTATCAAATGACAAGACTGAATGTTGACTGGTGCTTCATGACAAAACTTTTTAAGAAACCTGTTTCATTTTAAAATGGAAAAAAAACGTTTTAAAATAAATAAAAATTGAAAGCAATGAAAATGACATTTAAGGGTATATCAGAATTAAAGGAAAGAAAGGAAAAGAAAAATTTAACCACAATATTAATGTGCCTATTATGCATTCTATTATCTAAATTATTATATGCATTAAAAAGTTGTTGATGAGGGATTTACCTCAAGATCCCCAGCAAAGCATAACTCATGGAACTGGTGAAGCAACTTCTCTAGCATAACTAAAGAGTAGTATGCTTCCTTCCAATGGGGAAAGACAGATTCACCAAAGTCAATCTTCCTGTCATTCATTACATCTATGGAAGACTGCAAGATGCGATGAGCCACCGGTAAGATAGTATCAACATGCCTATAAAATCC
The DNA here is from genome assembly GCA_006871305.1 of Vachellia collinsii. Lineage (NCBI taxonomy): Eukaryota > Viridiplantae > Streptophyta > Magnoliopsida > Fabales > Fabaceae > Vachellia > Vachellia collinsii. Next base: position 2,801 of record QFDD01003651.1, read on the forward strand.
TTTCTTTAATACTTCAATCAGCAGCCCCAAAACCTGTAGCAACATATTTAGATGTCATTATACATGATAAACTCAAGAACATATAGAAATATGCGCAAAAGCAAAAGCTTTTAACACAAACCACAACAAAATTTACAACCAAATTACAGACCGACAGGTCTGAAACAGAAACAAGTCAATACAACAAAGCAGTGCAACAGTTTTTGAAAGACAATGAGAATGCACATAAAACAACGTGGGAGCCCCAAAGCTATGCTTTGTATTGAAATAATGATTGACCGTATAGTTATGAGGATATTACCTGCGCAGCAGCACCCCAAAGTTGCTGTTTCTCGCCTAGATACCAAGATAGAGCATACTCGACAATGGAGTTTAGTGAATTTGGGCTTATTGAACCAATAAGCTCCTTTATAGCAGCCCCACTCATCGAACGAACAGAATTATCACTGTCATTGGCTAAACAGGCCACTAAATGGACAAAAAATATCTGCGATTGCTCATCCAAAACACTTTTCGGAAATTTGACAATAATAGCATGAATCATTTCAAGAACAGATTTTCTTCCAGTTGAATATTTATACCTGCAAAGATTAAAATATTTATAACCATATAGGTACAACAAAAGAAAATAGCTACAATAACCAACCATCACATTAACTATTCTAGACCACTTGCCTTAGATTAGTAAGAAGGAAGTCAAGATGTTGTTCCAAGCGTTTTGTTGAAAGACGATAATCAAGCAAAAATTGCAACAAAATCTTACTGCACTTTTTGCGAATTGATTCCATTTGACTAGTCACCATCAGTTCAGCAACCCTAGTAATAAGATCATAAATTTCAGGTACAACAAGCTTACGATTGACAATACCCTTGAGGAGTGAAAGGGCCACGGGAGATTGATTCCTTTCAAGATCAACAAACAATGGAAGCTGAATTAGAAGGTGCAGCTGGTCTGATGCAAGTGTAATTTTGGTGCTCCGCAAAAGCACAGTCAGCAAAGACAAACACGATTGCATTAAAGGACTGCTAGCGTTCACTGTAGTGTGTGTAATGTTCAACAGGGAAGCCTTTAGTCTTTCAGCTTGGGATTCAAGGGATGGCAAGGGCAACCTTACTAATACAGTCAGACATCCAAGGGAAGCGGACAAAATATCCTCATATTTGGAGTACAGGCACTCACTAAGTATCCTGACAAAAGGATCAAGCAGGGAAAGAATATTTGCATCACTCATATCCTGTTTCATACCTTTAATATGTTTATGCAATATTCTCAGAGCAAAAACCCTAATAAGATACGAGCATAATGAGCCACGTTCAACTCCACGGCCGGTAAACTTTTGTTTGGCATCAATACAAGAAGGTTGCACCATGTTAATCAATTTATTCTCATGCTGACAAGTTTCATCTTTAATCCCATCCTCAACGAGGCCATAAATAAAAATCAACAAATCAGTCTCATCTACTGACGGATTGCATTCAATGCCAGCAGCAATATGCTGCAACATATTTTCCAACTTTGCCTTTACTTTTGGTGTGACGTTCTTCTGCATATGAGCTGTCACTGGTGCAAGAAGCTTCAATGCATAGCTTTTGAATGTGATGTTTTGAGCTATCAATTTCAAGGTTTCAAATGACTTTTTCCTCCTGGTTTCTTTCATCTTTGAAGCTATCTTTTCCACTTCCTTTTCTTCAGAAACATCTCCAAGAATGTCCATCTCGATCACATTAAGAAGATCCCCCAAACAGTAATCTAACTTTCCATTCACTGGGTTCAAAAGACACTTAGACAAAATAAAATTAAGGGTGTAACCTAACACATGGAGTTCATATCCTCTCTTCAAGGTAGCTTGCAAGACCTTGACAATGAACTGCAAGTACTCCAATCCAAGTTCCTTCAAACAAGTTGCCAATGCAGACCTAGCTTCATCACGAACGCTCTCTAGGTGACTCTTTAAGAAGTTTGAAATTCGATGAACAATACTTGAAAGATGCAAATCCATTACCTCTGCCGGAAGCAACTTCAGTAGTTTTAATGCTGCAAGACTGATATTCACATTGACCTTTTCTGAATCAGAATTTAGCAACTTTTGTATTTTTGGGAAAACAACTTCAGACAGGCAAGTCCGTATCTCTCCGTCCACAACAGAAGTACCACAGTCCCCCGACGCAGCAGATGATGCAGTGACAGCAGTCCCAACATCAGAATCAGCACCCAATGATGGTTCTTTAGGGTAAGAGATTTCTGAAAAATGATATCTGTCCAAAATAGAGCATATGAGCCGAATAAACACTTTCTGCTTGTCTGGACTGCTGGACATTCCCCGAAAGCATCTGATCAATAATGCATAGTATGACTTCCATTCCATCTGACCAGCCACAGAAGCAATGGTCTCTATACATGCATTTTTCATATGTTCCGCCTTCCCATCTTGTTCATCAAATAACATGTTGAAGAAGAGAGGCAAAAGTACCTTCTTGATGATGCCCTAAAAGCAACCACTAGCAAATTACATTCAATGGCAGAAAAATATTTATACATACCAGAGGATAAATTAATTACCTCAGACATCTTGTTCGTATTGATAATGTTTCTAAATCGTGACAAAGCCCTTACTCTCCTATGCATCTGCAGTATCAAATGTAATAACTTAATAAATGTAGCATCATTTTTAAAGGCCTATGAAAATATAGAAAGTAATAACTGAGTAACAATTAAAACAGTTTGATAGAGTGATGAAATAAGCTTTACATTGGATAATCATGCCAAAGAAAGTCAGCATAAAATAATTTAGAACCCTAAACAATTAGGTTTGTTAATCGGGCATATTTGGAAGCGAAAATTCTTCATCCTATATAAACAAATAAACACAGTCGCCGAAAAAATGAAAGCAAGGTAACCAGGAGCTCTAAATACTTGGTGCAGCTTAATGTATTTGGAGACGAAAAACTCCGTGCCTATTTAAATGAATAAAAGCAAGGAAATTGAGAATGCAACTAAGCTTCCATTTCCTAGTACCATGGCCAAAATGAACTGCTTCCATCATCTCTTCCAAAGTTATGTTCCAATATCTTTTTGTCATTTAGCACCACGCACACACACCCTCCCTCCCTCCAAATAAAAAAAGAATTTGATAAAAAATAGATCAAATATCCTGAAATAGAAATAACTAAGTGTTCTGATGAAACCTTCTCTTCTACCAAAGATTGGCCATTGATACATGATCAAGCCATTCATTCATACCAAAACATACCTTTGGGTCAACCATGTTATTGAAAAAATCTACTTCAGCATCTTCACTGCACAGTGCCACAAGTGATTTAAGGTTTGACACTTCCGGAAGCTTTAAGACCATTTGACGCAACAATTTTATCCATCCCTGCAACAGCATCATTCAGTATACATAATGGATTTTTTTGGCTAAAGCACAAAGATAGAGTATTAAGTGAAGTTCATGGATGATTTCAATGTAAACAAGTGAACAAAACAAATATAACTATACAAGAATACAATTAATTAATATATGATTGAGAGTGAGTGGTCTAATCACCTTATCTCACAATGCATGGGACTTAGAAGGTGCCAAATTACATATCTAAATTTGATAGACGACCATGATCAGAAAGGGAGAAGGAGGATAGCTAAGGACTTCTATATCAATAAAGAGAGAAGTGTAAGTTTTGCTGACATGATCCACAAGCATACCTAACTTTATATCACTTGACAATCTATAGAGCACAATTTAATAATATTATGATAAAAATGAATGAAATTAAGAACGCATAATACCTTTCTAACAGAAAGTACTCCATCCATTGCATCAGCCATATGCCTCAAAAGAAATTTGTTTGTGATACGCTGAATGCATGATCTTGTCCAACAACCATCAGTGTCTCTCATTACAGACAACTCTCCGTCACTGTTTCCTTCTTTACTAAAGATCAGGGCAGAAAAATCAACAAAGGACAGCATTGAATCACAGGCGCTAACCACAAATGTCAGCTCTTTAGACGACATGTCATGCACACAGTGTGACAAAACAAGTAATGCTTGATCAGCCTCAACTTCTCTGAAGAAGTCAATAGTAATGCTTTCATAAGCCTCTAGAATTGCATCATGATTAAGCCAACCCATAGAAGATGTTGCATTCAGCTGGCGAAGAAGTTTGGCCTGCGTTGCATCAAAATAGCCAAGTATTACAGAAATATACAATGCATAGAGTTGTCAGATAAAGTGACAAGGACAAAATTTACCACTAAGAGAATAGACGTATCAGATGCTGCAAGTGCATCAAGAAGATCACAGACCCTCAACCGCATATCCAGCTCCGCCAATATATATAAAGGGGAGAGAGCATTCAGAATTTTAGTCGTGCAACGATTGCCTAGTATTGGTATGAAATTTTGAATGACTTCCAAAACCTCAGCACAGGCATCTACAACGACCAAGAGAATTTCAATATCAAAGCAGCAATCCAGTCCAGAGGAAGAAAAAACTAGGAAATACATGATAGGCACTCACCAGAAGTAAGGGATTTCTTCTCAATGAACAGAAGCAAAATATCAACAAATTGCTTTGCCAGATCTACATCCTTGATGTACTTCGGTAAAAATTTAAAAATGTTTAATACCATATCCCCAGGAGATTTGACCAGCTTTCTGGCATTAAAAACAGAAAAACACTGAGTGTCAAGTCTGAATTCTCTTATTTGACTATTGTAATGATTATAAGGAAACTGTTTCTTACTGACACAATATGGAACCAAAGCAATACATTCTATCTGTTTATTAGTCACTCGTGATGAAAGTTTCATGCTCATACATTTCCTCAATATTTTTCTTTTCTTATTTGGAAAGCTTTGGGAAAGAAAAGGGTCGTGTGTTTTATATTGAAACCATTTAGGATATGTACGAGGGGGTAACAACAAGTGGTAGAACGCCTGGGAGTGAGACAAAGGACTTTCCGATAAATATTGGCCTACATTAAAGATCATCTTTGAGCCTGTATTTATATAACCAGGTACTAAACGTTTTAATTGAGCCTATCCGAGAAAAGATCCTTGTGTGCATGCTTTTTGCTGATGATATAGTTCTTTTGGCATAATCAAAAGAAGAGATTAACTCTAAACTTGAGATTTAGAATCAAAGGGCTTTCATCTGAGAAGAAGCAAGAAAGAATATATGCATTGTAATTTTAATAAAAGACAAGTTGGAAGTGATTTGGAGGAGATATTAGGGGATCTAATCATTCCACAAGTGACAAATTTCAGATATATGGGACTAATTATACAAAATGATGGTGAAATTGATGATGATGTTAATCATAGAATTTAAGTTGGATGGTGTAAATAGAGCTAAACCATTGGAGTTATTTGTGATCGAAAAGTGCTTAATAAAGTAAAAGAAAAGTTTTATCTTACTACTATAAAGTCAGCATTGCTCTATGGTAGTGAATGTTAGGTTTTAAAAAGACAACATGAGCATAAAGTGGGGGTGACTGAAATGAATATGCTGAAATGGATGTATGGCCATACAAGAATGGATAGAATTTGTAATGATGAAATTCATGGACAAATTGGTGTGGCAGTCATTAAGAAGAAAATGGTGAAAATCATTGAAGGGGATTTGGACATGTTCAGAGAAAAGCATTGGGCATGCCGATAAGAAGGGTAGACCAAGCAATGCGGAGTTCTCTAAAAAAAGGTAGAAAAAAATTGAAGAGCACTTTTAAAGAGGTTATAGAGAGAGATCTTTTGGTTAATGATTTATCCAGGGATATTATCTACAATAGAGCGTAATGACATCGTGTAATTCATATAGCCGACCTCACCTAATAAGATTAAGGCTTTGTTATTACTGTTCCCCCTTTAGAATTTATCAGCCAATATTTACATTTATAGCTTTGAAAACATAGTGACTATGGGATATTATAATCCCTTGCTAGATCTCATATATCCAACTTCAACCGCACATTCAACTATAAAGACCGTACACTAATCCAGAACTCAGGAACTTGATCTCACACAAAAAGGCGGAATATATGATCTCACAAACTTAACTAATAATAAGACATCAGAAGAAGTTTCAGCTGTAAGCATATTTAGAACAAATAATGGAAGCAAAGTGCAACATCGGATATATTTAACATTAACTACATACACAGGCACAACAGTAAGATGAGATCATACCTCTTGACTGCAGAATCACTTCCAAATAGAAAGCACAAGCTGTCTACAAGTCCCATGATGTTGGAATTTAGAACTCTTCGTGCAGGATTGTCTTCATCATCCAATTCATTGTCAAGGTTCAACAAGTTATCAACAAACTTTAGAACACAAATTATAACTGCCTCAGAAGCTGATTTGACATGGAGAACTGAATATATATCAGATAAAAGACCCTCTTCCTGGCATAATAAAGCCACGAGTTTATTGTTTCTGCTCATGGCCACAAAGCAAGAGAAGAGTGAACTTGGTTTCTCACTACTAGCAGCTTCCTGCTTGAATCTATCAATCAAAGGTTTTACTGAGGCAAAGAATAAGTCCCAAAAATCAGAACCAAAGTCATGGTCTTCATACTTATTAAGAACAAATGAAACAATTTTCAGGCACAAAGATCTCATATCCTTGAACTGCTTCAAAGTTGTGGGGGTCTGCACATATAAATTCAAAGATAAAAGAAATTAAACAAGACAACAAGGGAGAAAGAGAAAAACAGATTCCCATACAAAATTATACGTTGAAAATTACAAAGTTAAATGTTGCAAACTTATAGTTCTAAAATATGAGGGAAATTTTACCCAATGTGTATGCGTGAGAAAAGGGCAATGCATAACGGCATAAAAAATGTTCAATAGGATAGACTGTAAGACATTCCATTTTAAAGTTTTCTTTTTAAATAGAATTCTTTTGTTATCTTTGGCATTCTAAAGTTTTCTTTGGGCATCCTCAAGGGAAAGTTTCTAGCCAAGCACAAAAGATTGAATGGGGATATATAGTCATCCAGGAACTACAATCATGCCACGGCAAAATGGAGCATAGTCCGCTTCTCTCCAATTACTGTAATTTATTAAAAAGTTGCAGAAAGGCCCATCATACAAGCATGTTTGAATGTCAAGCTGAATGTCCACATAGGGGTTTCATACTCCACTAATGGGACAGTGATTCAAGCCATTAAGCATGGCACTGAAAAGGGAGCCAAAAACAATGATTGTGATAAGCAAGAACTGCTGCCACTAAAACTTCAACAAAAATATGGATAGGGATAATACCAAAATTAATTTTATGGTATATACATAGTACTTACTGCTATCAAGACCGACATCAGCCACCAATCATCCATTAGTAATCAAAGTAAACTGAGAAAAGTTCAAAACAAACAATATTCTACATTGATAACGACCAAAAGAATTCCACTTACTGGAGTGACATCTTCCTTTTGGGAAAATGAATCAATTCCAGAATCGCTTTGATATGAAGAGAATTCTTTCAATCTTGCATTGTCAAGACTTGATGCACAGCTTCCCAATACCCGAACTACACATCCCATCAATAGATCGAGAAAAGGTCTAACATGCAATTCATCAAAAACACCAAGGACATCTTCAATAACATGCAGAAAAGCATATCTCTTTTTCAAGGAAATCCCTGCTATACTTTCTGAGGTGAAATACTCCAACAAAGATGACATTTGAAACTCACTAACAGAACCTCCAGGTAGAGTCCAAAACAACTTGGCAGGTCCATCAGTTTTATTTACTATTTGCAATGGCTTTATCATTAATGCAAAGAATATTGGCAGCTCATTGACATCAACTTCAGCAATGAATTGCAAAACAGCCTTCCGATGATATATGCTAGTATTCTGTCAAAATAAAAAGATAATGAATGATCAGTTTAGAACTAGCCAAATTAAATGCACATCCAAATAATCAACACCTTTGTTTGAGGCCAATGAAAGCAATCAACTCACAGGTTCATATTAACTATACCTTCCGAGAAGCAAGTTCCTTTAGCATTCTGACTTTTGGCATCAACAGACGTATAACTAGTGGAACAAGATGCATTCTGTGACTTTCCTCAATGGTGCCAGCTTCTCTAGATAAACTCCATGTTGTTAATTCCTCTCTTAAATTTTTTGAACTGATCAAGTTTCTCAAATTCTGATCATATGGTACAAGGTAGTCATCCTTCCAGGTCAACAAACAATCCAGAACTTTCACTTGAACTTCAGGATCATTTTCTTCCATAAGCCTACCAAAAGCACAAAAAACAACGTCTTAAGTGGGGAGGCCTCCAATATGAAGTATGGAAATAACTGATGAGCAGATGAAATTGAGCAAGATACAACTGTAATGTAGTGGAAAAAAAATCCTACGTGAAGTATGCAGGTAACTAATGAGCAGATGACATTGAACGAGATAAAACTGCTAAATAGTTTAACCATCAACCTGTTTTGCAAAACCTCCTTAAGAAATTGACTCCAGTAAAATGACTTGGGATTTTTCATCAGCTTCAACAAGTTTAACCATTCTTTGAGCACACCCTTCCACTCTTTGCCTTTACAAACAAGATTGTCAAACAATCCCACACTGTAATGTCATATAACAAAGGAGAACAAACTGTCAAACTAGGTATTTGAGTAAAACATATTCAGACTTCAAAAAATGCAAAGGAAAAAATCGACCACATATACCTCACAAGGTCATCAATGTTGTATCCTAGAAACTTTAGGAATAAAGGTATGAATTGCCGAGACCGGGTTTCAACAACAGTTGGGATTTTTTGTAAACATTGCAGCAACAATGACAAGATTGTTACACAAGGAGTACTGTTAGAAGCACAACTGACAAAATGTTTGAAAGATTCACCAAGACCTGGGAAACAAATAAGCTTAAATAATGAACCAAAAGGAAAGCAGATTGGCAACTAAAGCTTAAAAGCAAGTACAATGATAACGCCATTTCTTATCTCACCTTTTCTTATTCATTTTGTATGGTTTACACAACCATGAATAGCAACAAAGCGAATTTATCTATTTATCTTAAATTATTAAATTTCTTTAAGGCCAAAATTTACATAATTTACAGGTAATTTTTTTATCCCTTAGTTGGCACAAAGAAATTACCAATAAAATTAAGTACAAAACATTAATTAAATTAACTGCAGTATTCATAGAACACGTCAAGAACAAGTCAGATTCAGTCATCAATTATTAATTGCATACATCATTTATAAACATTGTTTCAGTCGTATTTAGATTGGTTTAACTTTTGTAGGAGGGTGCCTTGTACTCTTCTAGCATAGTCATCTCTTTTTTATATTTATCTCATTTTACACATGCACCTATGTATGAGACAAACTCCAATAGCTAAATATAGCATCCAAGGTATTAATCAAGTTGGACAATACCCATTGGCTTATCAGGTAATACATCATTCCCACAATGATCTACCACAGAAGAAGTCTGTGATATCAATTGACATCGTTCAAGATAGCACACAAAGTTATCCCACACGAGGGCAAAATGCTGACTGATTAAGACAGCAAGACACTCCAATGCAGGATTCCAGAGGTAGCTAAAACGATTGTGCAAGATTCCAATCAATCCATTCAAAACAAGGGGCACATAAATGTCAGACACCCTTCCAGCAGATAGGTCCATCTGGATCTTGGAAATCACTCGTTGAATGCATCTGCTGGTAGCAACTGAAATGGGGGTTGTTTCAATTGAAAGGAGGAGCTGAAGAACCTGTTATATCACAAAATTTAGCGCACTACTAACTAGAAGCTGAAGTAAAAATATAACAGCTCAGAATACAGATTACATACATTACTTGATGAGCTATCTACATTGGAAAAATGAGAAAATTCAGTTTTCCTTCCCTTCTCAGCCACCTGCTCTGCTGAAGGAATTTCCCTATCCAGAAATTTATAGTGACAGAGTATTTTCAAAGTTGAAATGCGAATCTCCTTGTCTGAATGGCTTAGATTATCAGCAAATATGGTGACCACGCTGTCAATGCTATCTTCAATCTCTGAATGAAATTTTCTATAGCCAGCTTCTTCTAAAGGAGAACTAAAGTTAAATAGAGAGAGTAATAAGAACAAGGCTTTGACTATCATAAACATAAGATACAAGAATTGAATACTAAACGTGGAAAGAAGATATGTAAATATGTCTACAAACATTTAATTATAAATGCAAGCCACTTACCCATTCATGGATTCCATATGATCAGCAACAGCTGACAACACATATGAAGATGATCGATAGCTTTTTGCAAGACTTAAAAACTTTTCAGTTGCATCAACTCCAGAGATACTGTTGTGACATAGCCTGTTATAAGAACTTAATGCAGCACCTATAATGCTTTCCCAAGCTTTTACAGAACTATCCGCAATGCAGCCAGAAGAAACAGCATCTGCCAATAAGAAAAATACATCAAAAGACAAAAGGAGAGAGCTAGAAGGAAGAAAAATATGAAAAACTCTACCATTTTTATCGCCCACAGGGTTAAAAGAACAAACAGGAGAATAAGAAAGAGAATTAGCATAGCAACAAAACAATGCATCCATTGTAATATATAAACAGGGCCGTATTCTTTTCAAGGCATGGATCAACCCCATCCACAATTACAATAGCAAACACCATATCTTCAGCATCTGATCAATATAATTAACAGCATGAGGTTCTATAAAGTTGTTCATCTAAGAAGTAAATTGAAAAGAATAAAGGATGGAGATGGTACCAGGTTTAACTTTCACAAGCTGATCTACTGCATCCACAAGATCCACTAACAAAGATGGATTGGCCTTGACAACTGACATGTGAGAATAGCAGTTAACAGCTCCCCATAGAAGTGCCAACTTCCCTTCATCAATTTGACAAGATAATTCATAATGTGTAATATCACTTATTGCTTTTTTGATGATTTCTTGCAAATGACTGGAAATCCTTGCAAGTGCTTCGGCACTTTTACTATCAACAAAGTCTTCATACTGTACATTCAATTGCATTTTCTCACAGAAGGACTGTAACAAATATATTACTTCTTCCTCTGAATTCTCCATCAAATCATCTATTGCACTAATAATCAGGTAATAGAAGTTAACATCATATATACAGAGAACCAAACCATAACTGATTCATGCATATATATACAATTTTGAAGTTACCTGATGACACCCCCACTGAACGCATGTAGACAATGTTCCATAAGTAACAACTCTCTAATAAAATGAAGTAAACTGCAACAACTGATAAAAACATCAAGAAGGAACAGAAACAAACAGAAGAAAATGTCGGTATAACAAACACATTAATCCAGCCAATACCTCGAGCTTTGCAACTTAAAAATAGGAGCCCATTGGGAAGCACACTCAGGTACAATAGACTTGTCATTGTAGCCATGGAGCCCATTAAGAATACCCAACATTAATTTCAAAATTTTGTCAATAACCAAAGATATTTCATCTTGGGACTCGGTCATGCCAGAAGGTGTGATGTACATCCGCACAAGTAACAAGACAAGTTCAAGAATAGGTTTATAATCTGGCAAGTATAATGGCAAATAAGATTAGAAAAATGCACACAAACCATGTAAACAACTAAAATGAGTACACTAATAAGAATGCAATTGGGAAAACCCAAACACGTGCACACAAACACACAAATTACAAGAATTTGAAGGAACCTATCAGCACCTAAACCTATTCCACTTTGACAGGCCACAAATATTACCAAACATACAACACAAATAATGCGCATAAATTCTTTTTCAGTAATATAGTTAATTAATTATACAAAGCAGAAGATACTTCATAGATATTAACTCACCCAAAACTTTTCGTCCATTATGTGCCTTTACAGCTGATATTAGCACTGACAGAAGGCATCTTAAATGCAAAATCCCTCCAGTACAAGCACATTCTTTGACTTCCTCATATAAGCATTTCCATACCAAATTCAGTTCCTCAGGCTCCATCATCTCACATAATTTCTTAAAGACAGATTCTACAATTTTCAGCACGGTGCTTGACTCTGGATAGGAGAGAGAACAATAGTCAAAGTAATGAACCAATACATTAGAAGTCGTTGAAGAACTTATCTATATTTACAAACAGCCAAAACAGCCAACTATAAAGAATTCATCAAAAACCTGAGGGAAAATATGGGTAGTTACAGTAAGCACAATTATTTTCACAAGTACCAACAGATATGAAATACTAAGGACAAAAAAGTTGCAGGACACCATAAAAACCCCTATTTAATTTTGCCACATAAAAATCCTTATTCAAATTGTTCCCTCTTCAATGGTGACCAACAATTCCTTTTACCAAAGATAGATGCCCGCACATGAAGATGGACAGATGCACAGACACATGTATGCACCCACTCCATCAACTCTGTCACAGAGAAATGCACGCATCAATAGACAGAAACATGGCTGCACACAGGCACAAATGCATGACCAGAGACACAGACAAACACAAGATGCACAACCCACCCCCCCCCAAAAAAAAAAAAAAGTTATACATAATATAATATATATTAGGGAGAGAGATCACTTAAACTAGGAAGGCAAGCTTGCCTTGGTTATCTTTATCACCAATAGAATATACTGCTTTGCTTGTCAATAATTTCAATACTCGCTCTGCTTTTGAATGGAGTCTTAATGAGGAAACTGTCATAGCATGATAAAGTAGAGCTTGAACACCTGATTCTCCGCAGGGAGAGGGCTTCTTCACTGCTTCAAGCATGACCTTTCCAATTCCTGTCCAATCCATCAGTACTATAAGTTTTACAGCCATCCAAAAAGCTAAAGAAATGAATCCCCAAATCACAAGTTAAAAAGGAAAAACAGAATGAGAACAAAACAAAACAATATGAAACTAGGAGGCAGTGTGAGAGTCATAAAACATTCTGAGATTGATTAAAAATAACAAAGGAAACGATTAAGTTAAAGCCACTAAGAGATATAAACAGCTCAGCCTCAATTGGTCTGCAATTGTAGAGGGGAAAAATGTTAGGATCACTACCTCTCTTAAGATGCTCATCTGGTGCATTCCTTAGAATAAATGACACAGCCTCCGCCATGAATTGTTGGATATACTCCTTTGGGTAATATCTCAATTTTGCCGTGACCCTTGAAGTGCCAAAACAAATATAAGAAACTTGAAAGTCCAATATTGTGCATAGTATCCATGTACTATGCAGTTTAAAGATCTTTTCATCTTAGTGAAATATGGTTGGCTAACATAATTGTATGATCTAAAGATGAAAGTCACTATTCTGTTTGCCCACCCTTTGGTACCAGTCTACCAGAGAGAACTATCATTTAATTCTTCAGAACCATAAAAGTTTTTGACATGCCTCGAGCTGATAAGCATGCACATCAAATCGAAAAATGAAAAAACAACATCTAAGTACATTTAGGAAATAGAAGGCCTTATCTACACAATTCAGTTAACGCAACTTATGAATGTGACCAACTTTAGTGAATGAGCAAGCATGGAGGATAATTTTCATGTGTATTATTCATAAAAGAGTTCAAATATAAACATATAGTTATTGGAAGGGTATACAGAAATCAAACTTCATCACTCACTTGAGCACATGTAACGTGTTATGCATCAGATACTTCTGCAGATACATCATTATGTATGACCACGAAATGAACATCTGTGTAACAATGAACATAGTCTTAGCATCCACACCAGCATGGTAATGGAAAAACCACACAAGTCTCAAAATGAGAGGCCACATAATTCTCCACAAAAGAAAAAATCCAAAATCTTAGCTTACCCACTCAATGATCTCTGGATCTCTATCAGCACCACTTTCTAGGAGAGACACTAAAGAATTAACAATTCTTGGCAAAAGCCTAGTAAAATTAAGATGCACAAAGATTAAGTATGCAATGTGAGAATATTAATGAAAGGTAATGCACATGAAACCACACTAACTAAAAATCACTCATAAAAAGGCAGAAAAGGATATTCATGACCAATATTACAGCCTACTATGAGGAAAAAAACAGGAACCTGACAGTTAAAACAAATTACAGAAAACAGAGGACTTATAAGAGCATGCATTCACTGAATTAAATCCGGTTGAAGAGATAATCAACTCACGGTACAAATTCCTCCAAAAGATCTCTAGATAAAGCTGCAATCAACCTGCAGAAACAAAGCTTTTAAATCCTCTAAGAAGTGCAAAAATAAACAATAGAAGCTAGAAAGAAAAAGGCCTAAATAAAATAAGATCTGGCCTGTCATCATCCAGGTTAAAGGTTACTTGATTGATGGCATCAGAAGATCAAGTATACAACAAATGGTAACTATTTTTTGCAAGAAACTGGTATTTGTCAAAACATTTTTTTCTTATTATTTGTATGGCTAGATTTTGATATTAGAAGGTGCTGGCATATGTCATTGGACAGAACTTATTCCTATCATAAAATGAATCTGCATGCCCAACTGCACAAAATGAAGCAATACATAAAAGGGATAGCACACCTGAAAATTGGCTCAAGTGATAGTCTTGCTTTTAATTGCAACCTAGAAAGAAGTTTTGAGACTAAAGATTCCTTGTGTAACAGTACCAAGGGCAATGTTTGCGTATAGGGCATAACTTCTTCATAAAATGAGATGAAATCCTCAGCAGTATTCAACTCCTGTTTCATGATAATCAACGCAAATAAAAAAAATGTCAATCATGAACAAGCAAATGATCTGTGTGTATAAAAAAACAAAAGGAAAAATAATAGAGTTGACATTACACTCATTTGGCAGATGTTCAGGGGAAAGCGGAAAAGGAAAACATTTAGTCACAAAATTTTATGAAAAGAGGGAAAATATAATGCTGAAAGCATTTCTCACAACTGCATTTTATATGAACGAGCATGTCTATATGCATGACGAGAAGAGTTCTAGTTCGACCCCAAAGAAATTGTAATTCCTCAATTAGTAAGGAAAGGAGCACATGTGGTCTGTGAAATTCGATATTCCCTGGAGATAAGAATCACTGATACATCCTAAAGGAGGAGGGTGAATCCACTATTTATCTGAACCAATAATGAGTCCATAATTGTTTTCTTACTCATCTAGTCACCATATGAGTCCATTCTATGTCCAGCACAAAAAATAACAGCCCGTTTGGATCAAAGAAAATGACCCAATGGAAAAGAAAAACCCTCATTTTCCACTGTCTTCAACCGTTTGGTTGCCACTTAGACATGGAAAATGACTTTCTGCCGGGAAGCCATTTTCATTCATGTGTGGAAAGATCTCTTCCCACCAAAAATGGTAGGAAGCCAATTTCCATTATCCAATGGAAAATGTAAAAGACACACTTCCCCTGAAAAACAAATAAAAATTCGTTAAGCTCCATCGTTTTGTTCCAGCTCAGCCATTAACATGGTTAAAGGTGTGGATCTTCAAGTCGCGATATGAAAATTTTAAATTGCGACCTATAGAAAGAACATTCAAAGTCACGACTTGAAACACTCCAAGTCGCAACCTAGACAAAGAATATTCCAAGTCACGATTTGGAAAACTCAAAATCGCGACCAGGGAATAAAAACTCAAGTAACTACAAGTTACCCATTGTGTGCCCATAGTCAAAGAAATAAAATTATACAGGACAACATGTTCATTTGACACAATTTTCCTACCTATTTTACCATCATTTTAACCCAACCAAACAAAAATTTTCCTATCAAATCATTTTCCATTCCAGTACATACCAAAGATACCATGTCAAAAAATTTTCTTTTCTCTTTTATTCATTTCCATTCTCATCAATTCTTTGATCCAAGTGGGCCCTAAGAGAAACGAAATTCCATTCCACTCTCGTAGGAATATAAAATTGGCACAGAAATGTTCGCTTCCCATCCCAATTCCACCTTATATAATAAGCAGTCAATAACAAAGCAGTACAACACTCCAACAGCGTCTATCAAAGCCAATAACCTTTCTGCAAAGAGAAAATTAAAATAT
>QFDD01003652.1:0-12290 GCA_006871305.1 Vachellia collinsii
AAAAGAGAATATTTCTCTTTTCTTGAATTGATTAAGAAGAAAAGTCCAAGAACCAATTTCTTTCCACTTCAACCAATCATGTGTTTTTGGTCCCTTGATCTTTTCTTTTCTTCTTCTTTTCTTTTTTGGGGGGATTACAAAGAAAAAACACCCCCTCTTCCTCTCTGTCTCTCTCACGTGAAGGATAAATTATCTCTTTTTTTAATCAAATATCAAACGCTAAGTTTACAGCTGGTCAAAGCATAAAGTGCATACGTGTTTGATAATCAAAAAGAGAGAAAAGGGACTTAGTGGCTAGTGCTAAAAGGTCAAAGGTGGGTCCCAAACAGTATTTGCATGCATGTTGTTTATCTATCTATTGTCACTGGCCACGTGAGTATGCCTCTTGTTTTTTTTGACCTGAATAGTATCCCTCTTTTTTTTATTTTTTAATTTTTTAACAATGCAATGCGTTAGAGGTGACCAGTCTACATAAATCAAACTAAAAATTTTTTCATATATTTAATTCATACATTGTAAATCATCGACAAAAAGTAACCTCTTAGATGAGTTGACTCTTGATGGCTAATTAGGGTCAGTGTATGCTTCTGAGCTCACAAGGTTTCACAGTTGTAGACGAGTATCGCACAATACTACTCTGTCTTCTAAGTCTATTCAAAAAGCCATGGCAGAAAATACTGGAAAAAAATTGTCCTACAAAAGAACCAACTGATTTTTATTTTTTATTTTTTGCCCATAATCAACTGATTTTTATTTATTTGTTAATGATGTTTGTAAATTACTTTGTCTTAGTATTTTTTTTTAAAATAATATTTAACTGTTGATTGGTTTGCTTTGATTTAATTTAATTTAAACGGTTAACTTTATGACCACCAAATCTATATAAATATCAACTTTGTTATTTTATTAATTGACAACTTTGTACAGATTAAATTAAAAAAAATTAACATTTTTAAAAAAATGACAGAAAAAGAAGTTCAAAATGCTAAATGATAGACAGATATGATTAAATTTCATAATGGCAATCACATATGACATCCAAACTTGGGGTTTTGAAAATAAGTCAAAAATACTCGTTTTAAAGAAGCATTTTAATATAAAAACGGGATTAAGTATAATTCATCAATAAGTTTAAATATTAACTCCAGAGCTTCTAAATTTTGCATTAAAACTTCTTATTCATGAAAATAAATTGTCATCTTTAAGTCGGACGAACATTTTAATTCATAGTTTTCTTTGAATCGGGGCTTAAAATTGTGATCTTCCAAATTCAACACCCTTCTCCATTATCATCTCTAAAAAACAAATCCATGTTTATCATGCTCGCTTAAAAGTTTTTTTCTTTTAACCAAATTTCAAATTTTGTTGTCGTCTTCATTATAAACAATTCGGGCCAGTCAAGTCTATTTCGTTAGTCCAACGGAAATTACTGCTTTTATTTGGGGGGAAAAAGGAATCATCATGCTAATAGGCTGTATGATTATATTTCCTACCGAGACATACAATTATACATACATTCAACGCTCAACCGTGATTTGAACAATTATATATGTTGTGTGAGTGAATAACAATAATATCTAATGACATGCAATACTCTAATATTAAGGCATGATTGAAGAATGCAAAAGGATTTATTTACGAGGGTGCGAGACAAAAAGGAAGGAACACACACTTATGGAATGCTGCGCCTACCGTACGATTGTACTGCTGATACACTGCTCCTTGTGGTTTGTGTGTTACACCTTGTCCTTATTATCCATCACTATTCATACTATGGGCGTCCCTGCCCAGGCAAACTTAACAGATTTACTTGGGCCTAACGGACCTCCCCTGTTCTTTTCCGGAAGGGGGAAAAAGTCACATTCACCTCTTTCTTTATTCATAAGAAGCATATTTTAACAAATTAGATTGGGTCTAACAAACAGAAAAGATTAGTCCTCACCACGTGATGATTAAGATTTGAACTTTTATTAGAAGAAGTATGATGGATGATAAAATGACTTTATTGAAAAAACATATTCCCATGTTTATGGAACAAAGCATTCTCATTTGCGTTATCTTCAACCTTAAAAGAAACATGTCAAAGTAGGTATGATAAATATGAAGACTTGGCAGTACCAAAATAAAATCAGAGGAAGAATCGAAGAGGGTCAGACCATCGGAACTACTAACAGACAAAACCAATTGGACCCTCAGAGAGAATGTACATTCCATTGAAAATTGCCAGAAATATACAGATCAGGTTCGCATTGCCTAAAACATAGGATTGTGTGCCTGTTCATTGTACCCCCGCCCCCAAAAAAAAGATTTAGCCATTTAGGCTCAAAATATCTTCCCTATCAACTTTGTATGGAGAAATAAAAATGTAGAACTAGGACTGATCTACAACAGAAGTTTACTTTTTCTTATTATACATATAAGTCGCTTTTCACTGCATGACTGTAATATACGAAAGTTAGTTGCCTAATGAAAATGATCTTAAAATTGAACAAATTTCATATTTGTGCTGACTAACACCCATTTAAAAAGCCATACATAATTTACCTTGGAAATCTGCAAGAAGGGCATTTCTAGTCTAAATTTAATGGAAGCTATTCTCGTTACTGGCTGATGCAAATGCAACCAAGTCATTGTTTTGTTGGTTCGTTATGCAAACAGCAACCAAGCCCTCTTACTTTGCAAGACACTTTCTACTCATGAACGAACATATTTGAATAGTCTATACACCTGAAGCATTTTGTAACCTTTTCCCTTCCAATAAGGTTTTAACTCTACCATCTGTTTTTTTCAAAAAAGAAATTCAATGTCCTAATCCACAGCAATTATTTAAAGATTGCTCTAGAGCTTAAGAATGAGATGCTAATCCGACTGTCAAGCATAATATCATCAGAAGTAAAGAAAAGTGTTTGAAATTCAGCATTGTAATGAGGTACTATGTCAGATAAAAAGTAAACTTGTAAGCTTCTGGGACTCTTGATCAAATTAAAAGTAACAAAGAGAAGAATGAAAGCAAATTAGCTACAGGGGAGAGTACCCGGTAAAAGGCTTCACACCTGTAACAGAGCAACTCATGATTAGACCATGTCGGCGTACACCACGATACCATGTTGGACCTATTCTTTTCAGCTTCACATCTTTGAAGCTAGCCTTCTGAAACCATTCAATATACTCTTCCTCCTTGGGGAAGAGCATCCACACATCTGCAAAGAATCTGGACAACCAGAAGGTTGGGTATACAGGACCAATAATACATGCCTTGCCTCCTATTTTCAGCACTCTGTATGCTTCCTTAATGCCACGTTGTGAATCAGGCCAGTATTCGATACTGAAGAACACAATAATAAGCCATAACAATAAATTAAGGGTGAGAACTATCCAGGAAACATAGAAAAAGCTCGCCAACTTGTAGAATATGATAACTAGTTAACGTGAAGACTAAGGGTTTTATTTCGTTTCTAATAATCATATACGACTTAGATATTCACCACTGGTTTCACTTATAATCAAAATCATCATCAGGTCTCCACAACCTTAAGATAGAAATGTCATTAAAACTCCATCTCACTTTTATGCAAGACTTAGATATTCACCAATGGCTTCACTTACGATCAAAATCCTCATATATTCACAATCTTACAAAATCACTGTCATTAAAAATGCATCTCACTTTTTTATACTGTTTTACCTTTCCCCTAAACTAAATGTAATATTCACTTCAAGCAGCACCCATACCTTCAAGTTGAATATTAATCTGAAAATCAGTTCTCTCACATAAAGTTCATACACAAATTTTATAATAACCTTTGAATTATAAGATATAATAGATTCCCTTAGTTCAGACTTCAAATTCAGCATAGGATGACACTAAACCAGCAAAAGCAAAGACTAACAGAGACATCACCTTCCAGCAGAAACATATCTGTCAACATAATCAGTTGGAAATGGAAGATCTTCAGCATGGTCCTTAATGATACTGCATTCCTTCAAGGGTTCCTTCTGCTTAGCCTTGGCCAACTGATGAGGAGACTGGTCAAGAATAGTAACGTTCTTGGCATCAACATGCTTCACTATCCCAAGAGTTGTGAAGCCAGTCCCTCCTCCGTTAATGGACTCATTCATTTTGAACATCTCATAGGATTTATTTTATTTTATCTTTTGCATGCGTTAGATAATCCTAAAAAAATTAATTTGTCCATACATATATAGCACTGTCAACAAATTATTTCATTACACAAGTAGCTTCAAATTTACATTATTTTCCCCTATGTGGAAGGCAATGTTTCTGATGAATCTCTCTCTCTCTCTCTCTCTCTCAAAATGATCGATTTCATTTAAAATGCATATTCTCATCTTATTTCAGTCTTAGAATTCATGTTGGAAAAGAATGCCAATCATTCCCCCAACAAGTTTAAATATGCTCCACTTAAGTCATGATAGAGTGAGTTAGACACATCTCAATTACATATGCGTTCAATGAGTTTCAAGTTTAAGGATCATGTTTTTTTTAAAAAAATAAGTATTTTAAATCTGTTTGATGTGCTATCACATAATAAATATAGATATATCTTTTAATAAATATTTGAACTCATCATATTATATTTGAAAACAAGGTACAAAAAGGCAGCCAGCAAAAAGGGGGAGTCTAAGCTCTCCAGCAAAAGAGATGGCACTTTCAAATAAAAAACCCATTTCCAACTCTCTGGACCTAAAAAAAATATAATATTTTTTAGAAAGAAATCTCTCCTTATTTAATTTTCTTACAAGACCTGTAGGTAATTTTTCCGTTTTGGTTTTTTTTATAGTCCTTCTTGTTTCTTTTTACTAAGTGCAAATATCCACCTATTACATGCAATCCAATTGAAAGCATTATTGAGCATTAAGCACTAAATGTGAGAATATTGTCCAACGGGAATTAGAATATGTGTGTCATTTGGTGATAAACTAACCCTTTTTAGAAGACTTAACCTTTGTGTGTTGGTAATTTTCCCTTTTAAATAATATAAATTTAAATTATATGAATTTTTTGTTGTTAAACCATAAATATTCTTTTATTGGATGCAGTCTTATTTAAGATACTATCAATCACTAAACGTGCATATCTCTACCAACAAACTTTTAAGGCTTAATTTGTTAGCTTGTGATGAATTAACACCTTTCACTGGACCAATAACACCATTTGTAAATCACATGAACTTCCCGCCTCAGCTTAAAGCTGTGCACTACAGTCCTCTGATGTTGGTGGCTGGGCTTTTTGGGCTGAAAAGTCATCCGTTCTATTAAAGCATCACCCCTTACGGCCCATATCCTACGGATGTTCTATAAGCTAGATCAGCAATGTGGGTCTTCAGAGCCTATTTGGCCCAATGCAACTCACTGCCACTTAAAAATAAATTAGGACACAACGCGTTTCGGTCTAACATTAAGTTCAAAGTTCAAATTTTCAGTGGAAGAGGTGCTCATATTTATTACTTAATAATGCATCGAACAAAAATGCATGGTTCATTGAAAATAATTGTCTTGATTAGAAAAATACCTATGCCTAGTGACAAAAGAGAGGAAGCTATGTTCACTATGTAAGTAACATGAATTATACTTTCCTTCAGTTTTGAATCGGATTCTTTAACTTTTTACCACTAAATTCATTAGTCCCTGACGTCAAATTAAATAAGTAAATGCGTTTGGCATAAGAGAACTTTTGAGCAGTTTTATGGAGCCATGGCATGCTTAAATTATCTTATCATCATCTGGATTTTCTGGCAGCATGCTTTCAAAATTAATGAACAAATAGACGCGAAAAGAAAATAACAAATAAAAAGAAACAACGGACGAATCACCACAATGCCAGTGTGCTCTGAAAAAAATATAATTAGATCTTTTTATGGTTATTTTACACAAAATCGTTAAATGTTAAACTGAAACTTGGTGGTTGATTTTGGGGGGAAAAAAATCAAATGTTTAATTTTTTAAAAAATTTATAAATACAGCTATTTGAGAGTCTTGCTAGATGACCATTATCTACACTTATTTTATGGTAAACATGATAACCGTGGTCTTGCTAAATAGTTTAGCTGGATTGCAAAATTGGGCCTCTCAACAATGTTGACGATGGAGCTTAGTGATAGACACGAATGGGCTTTAAGCCCAAAATACAACCATCCCAGTCATTAGAGAAAATTAAGCTTAACATGACACTCTTTATAATTTCACTTGATTTTTAATCAAGTCTTTTCAGGTTTTTTTTTTCTCACTTTTAATGGGTCCCATCGTTTTCTTGGTTATAGGAATTCCCTATCATAAATTACATTGGAAAATAATTTTAATAGAAAGACAAACTCAACATGTAATTAAGTCCCACAATTTATTTATTTTTTATTCGTGGAGTGACACATGGGTAAAATGCCTGAAGTGTCTTTAAATTATTGGTGACGTGGCACAGTTTTTTTCCTTCTTTCAAGACCGCACAAGAGCATAATGCGGTGTCATAATTTTATTGGTAGGTACACAAATGAACTGTTGCGCATGAAATAACTGAGAATTCGTTAAATAATATAAACAAATTAAAGACGTTAGATAATTTAATTAATTATAATAAATGTGATATGATCTCCTAAAATATTAATACATATCATTATATTATAAATCAAGTTATAAATTAAATAATTTAGTTTAAAAATAATAAGTATAACAGATAAAGTGAATTAAATGTTTATATCCGAATCATATAATCAACCATAACTAGCACCCACGGCTTAGGGTCAAAGCGGTATATGTTTATTTGAACAAAAAAAAAAAAGCGGTATATGTTTTGTTTACTTTCTTCATCCTTCTCATTCTTCGTCCGATCCAGATCCTGCCATTGCCAGGTAAGCTCCTCCGTACAAAATGAAAAATGACAATCTTTATGATAACCCAAATTTAATCCAAGAAAGTCATGAACAGCTTGACTCTAGTAATTTTCACTACTTTCCTTTTCTTTTCTTTTTTTTTTTATGTAAAAAGTATTACTTTTTAAACAAATGAAATAATGTAATTTACTATCTATATTGGTTGTTTTGGTGCAAGTATTTTTCTTATTACCTACTTGAACGGTCAATCTAGAATGTTAAAAGTTAGGGATATTTTATTTAGGGAAAATTCTAGAAAAAGACATTTGAAATTGGGAAAGGACAATTCAAGGTCTTCAATTTTCATATCTTCAAATTAGGATCCTGAACCAAATATGTATTTTGAAATCATAGCGAAAAGACCGAATTGCCCTTTGTTGTTATAACTATCTCAAAGAATCATTTTGCATTGCTTCGCATTTCTTCGATGACACTTGCAACTTTATCCAACTGCCGCATTTCTCTGACGACACTTGCAACTTTTCTTTGCAGTCCCACACTCAATCACCCACTTCTCTGACGGCACTGTTTCTCCTAGAGCCTCGCTCCCCACTTATCTGACGGCACCGTTTCTCCGAGAGCTCTGCTTCTCCGGCATCAACTGTTTCCTTTCTTCCTCTTTCTCAAGCTTCCCATTCATCACTTGGGATCTACATTTTTTTTTATGTCTGATGTTTTCCGCTATTGAAGCTAAGGATGAGAGAGCTCTAATCGGATGAGAGTATTCTCATCTGAATGAGAGCCCTCAATTAAAAAAAACAAGAAGGATCTCATCCGCAGATCTCATTCGAATGAGCTAAGGATGAGAGCTTCATTCGGATGAAAGTATTCTCATTCGAATGAAGCCATCAGTTAAAAAAAAAGGAGGAGGACAATGAGAGTTGAGATTTTTTTTTTTAAAAAAAAAGGATCTCATCCTCAGCTCTCATTCAATGAGTTGAGGATGAGAGCTCCATTCGGATAAGAGTATTCTCATCCAAATGAGAGCTCCATTCGGATAAGAGTATTCTCATCCAAATGAGAGCTCTCAGTAATAAAAAAAAGGAGGAGGATGAAGCTCTCATCCTCAACCCTCATTTAGATGGGTTGAGGATGAGAGTTGAGATTTTTTTTTCAAAAAAAAGATCTCATCCTCAGCTCTCATTCGGATGAGTTGAGGAAGAGAGCTTAATCCAGATCAGAATATTCTCATCCAAATGAGAGTTCTTAATAAATAAAAAAAATAGGAGGAGGAGGATGAAGCTCTCATCCTCAACCCTCATTCGGATGGGTTGAGGATGAGAGATTTTTTTTTTTAAAAAAAAAGATCTTGTCCTCAGCTCTCATTCGAATTAACTGAGGATGAGAGCTCCATTTGGATGAGAGTATTCTCATCCGAATGAGAGTCCTCAGTTAAAAAAAAAAACTCAACTCTCATCCTCCTCCTCCTCCTTCTTGTTTTTTTTACTAAGGGCTCTCATTTAGATCCGAATGGAGCTCTCATCCTTAGCTCATCTGAATGAGAGTTGAGGATGAGATCCTTCTTTATTTAAAAAAAAAAATCTCAACTCTCATCCTCCTCCTCCTCCACCACCTTCTTCTTCTTCTTGTTTTCTTTTTATTGAGGGCTCTCATTCGGATGAGAATACTCTCATCCGAATGGAGCTCTCTTCCTCATCTCATCCGAACGAAAGCTAAGGATGAGATCTTTTTTTTTTTGTTTTAAATCTCAACTCTCATCCTCCTCCTCCCTTTTGTTTTCTTTTTTACTGAGGGCTCTCATTCGGATGAAAACACTCTCATCCTCAACTCATCCGAATGAGAGCTGAGGATGAGATCCTTTTTCTTTTTTAACTGAGGGCTCTCATTCGAATGGAGCTCTCATCCTCAGCTTCAATAGTGGAAAACATAAAACATAAAAAAAATGTAGATCCCAAATGGGAAACTTATGAAAGAGGAAGAAAGGAAACAGTTGATGCCAAAGGAGCGAGGCTCTCAGAGAAATGGTGTTGTCGGAGAAGTGGGTGACTGAGTGTGTGATTGTGAAGAAAAGTTGCGAGTGTCATCGGAGAAATGTGAAGAAGCCAGAGAAACGCACTTGAAGCCGAAGAAACGCGGCCGTCGAAAAACGTTGTGATTGTTGTTGGAGAAATGCAAAGAAATGCAAACTGATTCTTTTAGACAATTATAACAAATAAGAGCAATCTGGTCATTTTGCTAAGATTTCAAAATAACCATTTGATTCAGGATTCTAACTTGGAAATATGAAAATTGGAGATCCTGAACTGTCATTTCCCAATGTTAAAGATCTTTTTCTAGGATTTTCCCTTTTATTTATAAGAATATTAGTTTTCACAGTTTTTACTGTCCCTATAACAATGAGGATAAAAGGAACACACTAAAAACGATATCTACTCTAATTTGTAGGTGACCATGCCCCTCCAATCATGATTGAATTCATATACTCCTTTAATAATTAATAAATTATAAGACTATATTAAATAATAATAAATAAATACATATAAATTGTAAAAATTTGATTTGAATACAGTTCAAAACTGAAATGAAAAACCATTCTATGTAATTATTTTTTTTTATAATTTTTCCACTGGAATACTGAACTATATATTTTGAATCAAATTATAACATTTTAAATTATTCATTCATTTTTTATTTAATTTTATAGTGATAGTCTTATAATTATATGGAATCTCAACCGTTTGAAATTAAATTTAAAGGTACACAATCTAATTATTTCTACACTTATTATTATTAGCAGCAGCAACTGTTACCGCTTTCATTTTTTTCTATGTTTTTACCAATTTGTTTTAAGGGTAAATGTTTAAAAATGCCTACTAACTTTTTTCAAAAATTTATGATAGCTTTTAGAAGATTGGATTTATCTCATCAACTATCAACTTCCAATTGTTCTTATTTTTTTTAAAGATTATAAAATATATAAATATTTGATAACAAAATACAAAACATAGAATATCATTGGTCCCCCCCTCCACATCTAATGTTATTTTTGTATTGTAGAAATTCAAAGCTTCATTATTATTCCCCAATACCCTTCCCCATGTTATTACCTCTTATTTTCAAGGAAAGAAAAACCGGACCGGACCGGCCGGTCCGACCGGTGAACCGGCGGACCGGTCCATGGTCCGGTCCGGTCTAAAGGAAAACCGGGGACCGGGTTGACCGGGTCACCCATATTTTTTTTTGAATTTTTTTATATACTTTATTTTCTTTTTTTTTAAAAAAAAATTATATGCTTCATTTGCTTTTTTTTTAAAAAAAAAAATTATGTTAAGGTCCCACGCAAAAAAATTAATATTAAAAAGGTCTCAAAAGGTTTTTATTAGCAAATAAAAGAGCATAATTGACAAGTGAATGAGTTATCACTGATAAAGAAAAAAGGAAAGATTTTTGTTGATAAAGAAAAAGGTCTCAAAAGGTTTTTTTAAACATTTTATGGTTGATGAATGAATTTTAATGATGTTTTTTTATTATGAATAATTACTAATTACAATGACTAAAAGATTTTAACTGATAAAGATAAATATTTTGAAATTAAACATTATTAAAAGTATTATATTTTAATATTATCAATTAAATTTCATTATTTTAACATGACCGGTCTGACCCCGGTTTGACCCCGATCTGACCCATTAACCCTTAACCCACTACTTCAACCGGTTCAGTGCCCGGTCCGGTTTTTTGAACCTTGCTTATTTTCACCATCATTTTTTCCTATTTACGATAAATGAGAGTATTTGAATATTTCTTAATTGATAATAAGTATGCAATGGTAATAATAAAGAAGTAACTGGAAATGCATTATTAAAGAAATTTCAAATGAGGACCAGAAAAAGCAAATCCTCGTTAATCATTCTGTAGTTATCAAATTGAGCCATGGGTATCGATTTTTTTATTTTTTAAGAATTGAAGAAATAATTGTCATCGTTTATTATTACCTCTGGTCCTTAATATAAAAGACAGTTGATTTTTTTGAAAAGTTTAAAAAAAATTTAAATAAATTACTTAATTATATTCTAAAATACTTATATATATCATTAGATTCTATATTAGTTTATAAGTCAGGAAAATTTGTTGGAAGAAAATGATAAATATATCAGTTAATTAACTTTTTTAATCTCTTCATTAAAATGTCAACTAACTCTTATATCAATGATCGTGGTAGTATTTTTGTAATTGTTTTCTCTTAAATGGGGTGAATAGTAATTATAAGTATAAACACCATAGTATAATACTCTCTATATAGAAGCAATGCAAATCGTTAGTGTAAGGTAGAGAATTTTGACTGCTTGGCACTAGCTAAAAGGTGACCGACCAAACAGCAATTTCCAGGGAAACAGAAGCAAACACAAAAAGAGATGTACAGATCGCAGTGTGTTGCAATTCAGATTGATCACTCCTTCAAAATCCCAATTACATGGCAATATTTTATCTTTATAAGATCTGCATGTTGAGATGTCTGGCCAATAACCTTATAATTGAATGATGTAAATAATCTCATAGATTGTGAGTTCAATTTTGTACCTATAACCAAAGTTCATAAAATCAGATCGAACACTAAATCAGCCGAGACTTTGGTTTGAAAACTAATGGGTTTAATCGGAGTTAACTCGGAGTGAGATGGGTCATTAGTTTAAAGGTGTAAATAATTTTCTTTTATAAAATAAAAAAACCATCCAACCGACTTGTCTCAGATCATATGCAAGCATGTCCCACCACTTAATGAGATGTGTTTCCACCTTAACTGGAAAATAGGTTTGGGTTTTTGGACTTTTGTACACTACTTTAACCTCATCATCGTTTAATAATGTGAGATCAAGTGTGTGTGTGTGTATAGCTTCTTTTCTCCTTACCTTTCCGATCCCTCCTCCTGGTCTCCTTTCAATTTCTCTCTACCCTTAAATTCAATCTTCAACACCTGAAATTTAATATATAGTAGCATATCACAAGACTTTTACAATAATATTAAATGAAATAAACGAATAAATAAATATAATTTGATTAAATAACAGTGTTATAATATATTAACTCTTAACCGATGAAGATTGAATCTAAAGGGAGGCAAAGTAAAAGGAGAGAATTTCGACTAATTATTTCTTCATGTTAGATATTGCTTATAACATCATGCTGCTAGCTTAGTGCCCGCCCATCTGATTGAAAAAAAAAATACAATTTTTAATGATAAGGAAGCAGAGCTATATATGGTTTTGGTTTTCTATCAATTATTGAAGAAGTCAATTTCATCAGTACTGATTTAGATGATGGTATTTGCACATCCTTTAGTGTTTTAAAAGGTTAAATTCGATAGATTTTCAAAGTTGCAAAATGGGAAACGACATACTCAATGCACCTATATATCGCAATAAACCCCCCGGGCCAAAAAAAAAA
>QFDD01003653.1:0-13615 GCA_006871305.1 Vachellia collinsii
CCAAGGTCCGCCTATAAGGGCATTTTGAAAATCCAAATCATCCTTAAACTTTACAAGAAAACAATCATCATCCAGATCAGATAAATGAAATGGTCCAGACGGTTTCCATAGATTCTGTAGTTGAGTGCGGAGTTGTCGATAGCCTATAGATCGCCCCAACAGTTTAACAATAACAGCAAACCCCATTCGTTTGTTAAGAGTGTCTAGCACATGATCAGCAAAATTTACCGTTGGGATGCTGCCGTTCATCCCAATAGCCACATCGCCTTGGTGGAGAGTAATTTCCTCTTCTTCTTCGTGGACGATTCTATCTGAGTTCAGCAGCTTATCCTTGAAAGAAGGGGCCGTTGGGGAACTTTGCTGTCTATCAAAATTCATTTGTGCAGCGAAGTTAACCCCGTGGGTCTCTGGCTCGTAATCCTGAGTTGGAGTCACTGATACGTGAGTCTCCTGAGAGGGAATGGACGCACAGACGTCATCCATAGCTTCATTTTCATCTTGTTCCCTTATCTTTACCTTCTTGGTGGAGCGTTCCTCTCCTGGATGTAGAGGAGGCTCGTCCTTAGTGACGCTTTCGAAGACGATGGAGGACATTAGTAGAGAGCTTTCCTTTTCACCTAGTTTCGTAGTTGGACCCAGATGCTTATTAGGTTCATACAAGGTTTTAAATACTAACTGAGAAAGACTCATATTAACCTTTTCTTAAATAAATATTCATGTTATGCTTTCTTTACATTTGAGTGGATTCTACATCCTCCCATACTAATCACAATGCTCAAACCTTAATTTATTTAATTAAGCAATATCACATACTATATCTCCAACACGCACCTAAGTTGACAATATTAATTTAGTCTCATAAATTGTCAACTTGACAACAGGGTGGAGTGAGGTGATTTGAATCAAATTACATGAAAAATGATTTCACAGCTCAAGGTTACGACATGATATGCGTTAAAAGTTTAATGCATCCAGGAGCTTCGGCACTAGATTTGATGTCTCTCCACTTGTATACGCTCTAAGAAAACTCTCAAAGCCTTTCTGCCAATATTTGCTAATGCACTGAATATTATTTGCCATTTTCTTCTTCACCATCCCAGCAACTGCGGACTCCAAAAGAGGCACAGTGACACCGTTTCCCACCTTATCACATATCACAGGTTCAATCAATTTGCCGGTTATGTTCCGGAGAGATTTAGTGTTAAGATCATTACCAGAGTCTATTTTTTCCTTCTCGAACAGTGTCTTTCTCTTCTTCAGAGCAACTTCCACTTGAGCCTGCCACAGAAGATTCACTATCATGGTTCCCACCGCTTAATGAACCTGAACTGCCTTCAGCCTTATTTGAGTCTGAGTCATTTCTATCATTTAATATGGTTGATTTCTCAATTTCTTCATCGCTATCGCTTCTTTCCTCATCAGAATCATCCCTATCACTTTCATTTAATTTCCTATTTCCCATCCATATCTTCATCTTCTTTGTATCTGCTCCATCTTTCGCAAAATCTGCAACCTTTCTCTTGCCATTTATAGACATCAAAGCCTCCTTTACCAACTCAGCGGCGCATCACTGAGACTCCTCCCTATATTTCACCGCATACTTGTATGCCTCGCCATCCCGGCAGCCACACCATATTTTCATCACTGCATTAAGAATTTAAAATTGCGCTGAAACCGAAGTCACAAAATTCCTCCCTATTTGTTTTCATCAGACAACAATAAACAATCAGACTCCCAACTCAGAAGATTGTGTGCCTTGATCTTGATTAAGGAAGAACGCTGGGTCATCGCTGTCTATCATGGACGATGACTTCGACTTGCTTGAACGGTGTAAACAGAAATACCTCTATGGGAGAGGGAAAAGAAAATGGTCGAGCGTTCACTTGTAGTCGAGGAGGGGTTGCGTCAGAGGAGGCGTCTTGCTGATCTACTCTGATCTGCTGATCTCCTCTGATCAGTCGAAACCCTTATTCCTTCAAGTGAACTCTAAGATATCCAATCGGGTCATAGGCGAAATCTTGGACCATTTCTTGGACTTCCAATCGTTTCTATGGCTCTGTCCTGATGTTATGAGCTATCTTATTGAGTTTAAGCCCACAATCAATCAGACTCTTAAATACCATGTTAACAAATAGTTAAGAAATTCAATGATAATAAAACAATGTTTATAAAAGATTAATCTACTTTTTAAGAGAGATTATTTGACTATAAACTCTATATTACAAAAAATATGAAATTAGCCACGGAATTATTAACGAAATTTTGGTTTGCCACAGAACGTAATTTTTGATGAAATTTGTTCCGTTACTAAATTTACCGTCACAAATTGGTAATTTCGTCACAAATTACCAACGGAATATTCCGTCAGAAATTTTGCCACAGACTTACCAAAGGAAAATACCGTCAGAAATTTTGTCATGATATATTCTTTCGGTAATTTGCCATGGAAATTTTCGTGGGTAACTTTCCCTAGCAACTTTTTTTTTCTTTTTAATAAATAATATCACGTGTCACCTCTGTTAGTTACTACGTGTCGTCACCTAATAAATCCGCAATTTTGCCTCCTTCAAGAATTGAACCCCCAACCACCTATGTACGGGTATGATCCCTTACCAGTTGAGTTGCGACGACCTTGTGTCTTTTAATCACATATTTAAATATATATAACATTCGATTGCATAATAAATTATTTATATTTATAATTATATGCACACACATATATATCTAATATATACACATATACATATATAACATTATTGGAAACTAAAAATAAATTGAATGATAATTTTAATTTATGTGTTTATTTTTTATATATTTACATTTTATTTTATATATAATATATTATTGATTGGACAATAATTTTTATATATTTATATGGTTATTAATTTCATAATTTTATCATTGTAAAAAATATTAATTTTAATATAAAATTTATTGCAAATAAAACAAATATTATTTCTAATATTTTCATATTTAACATTTATTTTAATTAATATATTAATTAAAATTTAATAATAAATAATAATAATAAAAAAATACAAAAGAATAAAAAATAAGAAATTTAAATTAGAAATTAATAATTAATTAATAAGAATTATAATTATAATAATTAAATACTAATAATTAAATTTTCCACAGAATTTACCACGGAATTTGCCACAAAAATTAGCCACGAATATATTTTTTCGTAGCTAATTTTGCCATGAAAAATTTATGTTGGAAATTTCCATGGAATATTTTTTCCATGGCTAATTCAATGGTTAATTTTGCCATGGAAAATTTCCGTCTGAAATTTTTCCAACGGATTACCGACGGAATTAGTCACGGAAAAAAATTGAGTGGCTAATTCCATCGAAAATCTCATGTTTTTTTTTCCTGTAGTGCTTAGAAACTTCCTAAAGAAACCTATATTGACCTTCCTCTAGACAAAGACTTTTTTTCTTAATTATTTTTTACACTTTTGACAGGATGTAGAGTCCTCCGTCAATCTAAGCAAAGAGAATGACATGTCTCTTCTCTTTTTGCTAACACCCTATCGTTATTGTTGCACATCAGTTTAACTCATTTAATCTTTACTTCATTATTCCACATCAATTCTTTCTTACTCTTCTTGTACTTAATTTCCCTAAATTTATTAGTTATCCATGGTCAATAAAACTTAATTATTGCACATTAATTTAACTCTGTTTTAATTTTTATGATCTTTCTTGAAACTGCTTTAGCTCTTGAATTCAGTTAAAATTCTGTTTTAATTTATTAGTTGGCTTCAAGGCATGCAACCATATATAGAATGTTCATTATAATAGGTCCTCACGGGCAACGGAACTTAAACTCAACTAAAACCAAGCCAACCATTGTTAGTTGTTTTTCTTCTTTTCTGCCATCTTAACCCATTCGACCTGCGACATATATATAGTTGGGCATTTGTGTGGCATCCACCTATTGATTGCTGGTTAATTTTATTGATGCTAATTAACTATGCAGGTTCATTCCTCGACATGAAGTTTTTGGTGATTTAATCCAAGAGTTAACTTTTTTTGTGGAGAGGCTCTTCCCAAATTCATTACCATTAGAGCAAAACTCAGCTAGGGCCTGGATTTTTTTCGCAAGCAGAAGCGTCTATAGATGTACAGGTGATGTAATATCGGGTTCTCTAGCTTGTGCTGTATTAGTATCATTCCTTATCTCTCCTCAAGAGACTCCAATCTATGTGTTCTTCATCTGGGCCATAAGTGTTGTTTCATATTTGAAGAATAAATTGGCAGCAATTCCAGAAAACGACAATGGTTCTACTACAGATCAAAGTGACCTCACAACTGTCTAAGAGTCTGGATCCATATCATTTGCTTCTAGAAAGAAAAAGAAAAAGAGTTTACACTATATATAGTACTGTTCCAAAATTGTGCTTTTGGGCTCTGTGTAATATATAATGTTGTTTTTTTTTGCCAACAATATATAATGTTGTTTGTTGTATTAGGTATTTGCCTTTTTTATTTTATTTTTTATTGGGACATGAGCATCCTTTGCCTTTGGAGTTCATTGCACCGGATGTGTAACTTATAAGATTATGTTTATTATATTAAGGTAATGTTTGAGTTTATCATATTGATTTGTTTGCTTTTATACATTTTTTTCATACGCGGTAATTGTTTTCTTGTTTTACTTTGGTTTTAATAGTTAGTAGTATATCTTGAAAGGATAATTGGATGTTCAAAATTATGCATATAACCAATAAGAATTAAGTCTAATATAAATGATTAATCACTCACAATATGACAGACTTTATATTTGTAATCAACAATACCTTGAATATGATTATCTCAATAAAATGATAAATGTACGTGTGAATCTTGATGCTATAATTGAAACGCCCCCATGGGAAATGATGTGCACTTTTCTTCTCAGCCATTGGAATTAGAAGAAATGAATGAAATCAATGGGCATTAATAGCGTTGCATAAGGTCCAAATACTTTTTAAAAAGAAAAAAAGAAAACAAAAGAGTATATTCATAAAGGAAGCTAAAGTGCCACTTTTACCTTTCTCCATTTTCCCACAAACGTGCATGTTCTTTATTCGGACCATGTTTGGTTGGGTTTGGTTGGGGGATAGGTGTATTCTCCTACGAAAACATGCTCCCCTGCAATCTTTTCTTGGGACCAAGCATTAATTTTCCCTAACTTCAAATAGTTAGTTTTAATCCTATAGTTTAATAAATATTTAGTCTAAATTTAAAACTAGAAAAACAGGTTCAACCTATAGGTTAGGGAGAGTTTGAGTTGGGATTTTCCTCACTTACCAAGGTGCGAGCTACAGTGCTCGCACTATTGAGCCTACGGGTTGGCAAGCCAACCGATTTAGCCCACCTTTTCTATTGGAAAAATATTTTCTAAAAATGTTAAATATTTATAGACTACATAATACATAATTGTATATATTTATTTTAATTTTTTAATATTATTATTATTTATGTATCAAAAAACTGTAGTGCAAGGTTCAAAAAATTGTACAGGTTAATAAATAAGTTAAAATAGTAATTCAAGGGTCATTGGATCATATAGATAGTAATTTAAATAATATAATTTAATTAAAATGTGTAAAAATATTCATATTTTATTATAAAAGAAATCATTAGATCTTATTTAATAAGATCATAGAGAGTGTTTGGCTCTAAAAAAATACTTTTAATTTTTCTTCATATAAATCTACTTTCATATATTTAGTCGATTTACTCAAAAATCTAATTTGACAACCAATTTTAAATTCTTCTCTCTTTCTCTTTCTAACCCCCCCCCCCAATTATTCTGATCTAATACTATTTTACTATATGAAATTGTGGCATTTTTAAGAGATTTAAGTATTATATTTAGATTTTTATTGAATTTAATTGTATTTATTTGAATTGAGGCAAATGTGTGAAAATAGGGTTAAAGAGGGGTAAAAATGTCATACTTTTGTGAATTAATATTTTTGATTGGATTTTAGAATATAAGATATTACATTTTATCTTTGAAATTCATTTCAGAACACTTAGGAAACATTTGGAAAATTAGAAGCTGAAAAAAGAAAATTTCATTTGAGGGCCACTAGAGGACAAAAAAGTGAATCAGAAATTAATGTCAGTCAAGTACCTGAAATTATGAAATTCCAGCGAGGTCCCAAGCATCCAGCAGCCTTGAAGATCTGAAATTCCATCGAGATCCCAACGCGTTTCAGCAGCTTCAGCTTGAAGACTGAATTTCAGAAATTCCAGCGAGTTCCCTAACGTGCAACAACGTTTTTCACTGTTCTGGACCTGAAAAAAATCATATTCTTGTGGGCCTAGGGCTTGATATGTAGAGATAAAAGGAGAAAAGACGCAGAGAACACGAGGAGCGCCGCAAATCCATATTTTTTCCCTTCATCTCCATCTCACCCACGCTTCTCCTCCATCCCTTCTTCTCCATCTCATCACCATTATCATCTTCTCTTCTCCTCCTTTAATCCGCACCAGAAACAGCAAGAAATCAGCAGGAAGACCAGGGACGCATTTTTATTCCCTTCGTTCCAGATTCAATGGCTGAGAGAATTAATTTTGTTGAAGTTGATTTGATGATTATGAGTAGCTAAATCTGATTGCCTCCTGGAGATTGAATAGTGGCTTGAGTTCCTGAAATTAATTAGGGGAGTTATTTCAGTTTAATCTTTGCCTTTGTTAATTATTTTGAATTCCTAATTTAGGATTGATTATATTTAACTTTGTTCTTGATTAAAGATATTTGTGTTTGTTCTAAATTGTTGCTGCTTGTTTGATTTTATTATGATTATTTTCTCAATTAATTGAATGAATTATATATGCTTCAGTGATCACTGGTTTATATAGTTTAATTTAATCAATTTGAATGTCACGATAGTGCATTCATATAGGGGCGCAAGCACATTAATTTAATTCAATTCACACATCAAGTGGTAATTTAATAATACTTTTAAGCAATAGCTATAAGTGCGATAGTATGAGTAGCTATTGATTAAAGGTATTAGACTCAATGCGATTGCTTGAGATTTTCCATTAGACTTGATGATTTTAAAACTCCCATTATTTTAATTGAATAAGGATAGTCATTTACTCATCCCCAGGAGCCTCTTCCATATTATATACTTCAACCTGATTTCTTTCATTTATTTCAATTTTATAAAAAAAGAATTAAAAACAGTAGTTTATAATTTATTTTTCTGGCATGCAATTAGTTTTAATTAAGAAAATTTATTTTTCAAAACAACCACATATTTTATTGCATTTTAAACTTTTAGTTTACCTAAAGAAGTTGAATTAAGGCTCTTTGATAAGAGAACGATACGAGAATTGCATTATACTACAATTCTTGGTTTAAAATCTTTTACATTTGATCTTGAGAAGTTAATACACGGTCAAATCATATTCATTGCTTGAGACCATCACATAACATTGACATGCTTTCAATTCTTTTTTTCCCCTTTCATTATCATATCTCTTCGGCTTTGCTTCATTTTTTTTTTTCAACTTCTCCGCTCTCCTTGGATTTTCTTTCTCAGTCAACTTTCTGGCCACAACCCTCCATATTCATCTCTATAAACAAGGGCACAAACCATTACTTCCAACCATACTTCTTCAATAGACCAAAATAAACAGAGGGGAAAATAATAATAGAAAATCAATTATAAATAGAGACACTAACAATTCCTCCCATTCATATTCCTTCTATCGAACAAACCATAATCACAAGTGTAAGTGTGCAACGTCCCAATTTTTCTTAAATCCAAGGATTATTATTAATTAAACTTGATTTTGGTTACGTTCCAATGATCCATTTTGGAGGTTCTTCTGTGGTCTATTTCTCTTCCACCCAAATACTTGCTTCTTCTTTGTTTTTTTGTTATCGATTAAGTTTACAATGGTATAAACAACCTACTTTGGATTTGAGATTAGAGCTGCACAAAGGCCGGACTGACCGGGCTAAGCATGAACCTGAAGTTTGATTTGAAAAAGGCCAAACTAGACTTCTTAGTCTGAGGATCGACCCGATCTTGTGAGGACCAATACCGGGAATGGGGTTGGTTCAGTTGCTCTGTTTTTAAAAAAAAAAAAATTGAAGGTTTGGACCTCCTGTTCGGCAATCTTAAGAAGCTGGACCTCAAGCTTCTGCCCTCGCAATCCCAAAACCTAGAGCAGCTATAAGATTCCGAGAATGGATGAATGATAAAGCAAAAAGTAAATTTCATTGGTTGCAACAAATAAGCATGCAATGAATGGGATTTGTACCGTTGATAACAATGTTAACAAGCCTTATCCCTGTGAAAAGGCTTCTTTGTACTCTCATATATGAACCTGAATGTTAAGATGAATATTAGGTTGCCTTCAATTTCTGACACCGACAATGCAACTGATAAGCATGGAATTTGCCCAAATTTAGACCCAAAAAAAAAAAGGGATGAAGAAAGGAATCAACTGCTACCGTCAATGGACGAACGGCGAAGCCTTTACTGAGGGCAAGGCCTGTACGAGCCAATCCCAAGTGGAGTCCAAGGCTGAGGCCTCCTCTCCATTGTGGCTCTCTCTAGCGGCGAAGGGCATTAGGTGGAAGTTGTTCCAAGGTCAAAATTGCCCTTCCTCCATTTTGTTTCAGAGAAGAGGAAGAAGTTGTTGCCGCATTGAGAGAAACATGAAGTTTAGAACAGAGCAACGGATTCGGAAGAGGCAGAGGTCGCAGACGTTGCGTCTGCCATTGAAGAGGGAAAGTTGACATTTGGTTTCGCATTGAGCAAGTCAGCAAAGTCTCCTCATGGCTTGCCAGAAAATTTTAAGGTAGAATATTGGGATCCCACTTATCTTTCGTGAGTTTGGGATCATAAATAGTAAGAACCAGACAGAGCCGTACCAAGTCTCGAACACCAAACCTTATGGCACGCCCAAGAGAACGTGCCACAAAGCCAAGAGAGAACCCAGCGGATCCCACTTATCTTTTTGCCCCCTCCTATTTTCGGTTCTTATATTACTTTGATTTTTAATATAAAAGTTATATATATTTTTTTAAAATGATCGAAAAAAAAATCCTAAATAAATTATTTAATTATAACATATATTCTGAAATTTTTATATATATCATTATGTTATATAATAATTTATAAGTTAAGTAAATTAGTTTAGAGAAAAATAATCAATATATTAATATCATTCAAATAACTTCATTAATATCCGGAAAAAATAATTAACTCGGAATTAGCAATTTTCCCTCCTTTATATGCCTTCCCTACTGGGTCTTGATATGGTGGTCAGAGTATTGTTGACGTTAATGAAGAAAACAGAAGGAATTTAATATGAAAGTGAGAGAAGTGAACTTGTTTTCCTTTATTTAGGAGAATTGTTGCCTTTTTTTATTTGTCATACAAATTTATATGCCTTCCCTAGTGAGTCTTGATATGGGCGAGTTTATTACAAAAGGGGGCAAAGCATTTTTTCCAACAATATACTGTGTTGGTTATAGAATTAGGATGTGAATGTTTGAACGTAAGTATTATTTGATTAGAATTTAAAAAGATTTGCTGTTTTATTTTTTTTATATTTGAAAAGAGTTGAAAAACGTTAAAAGTTAATAAAATCACATGAAAGCAGCACATCAATCCTAAATCTGCATATTCAAGGTCCAGCCTTTAAAAATAGGATGATTTTATGATATACGAGCTCTATAGGACTAACCTTTTTAAATTAGCTCCAATTGTGTGGGATATAAAATTCTACGACGATTGGGTTTTCTCATAGCGTTATAAGCTTCAAATTTGCTTGTACCAAACAACTCCTTACCTTTTTGGGGAAAAAACCCTTGCTTTCCCTCCCAAACTCTGAAGTTGACTAAATTAATTGACACTAAAACGAAAGCATTTTGATCATACAATAACAAAAAAAAAAAAACAAGAAGGAAACACGAGCTCGAGCTACAAGGGAAGACTTCGGGTCCATTAGGTTAGCTTACTAAACCTTTTCAACATAGGCTTCCCTATCATGAAAAATCATGCTTGTAAATAAGGTGCTATAAGCTAGTTACCAATATTAGTCAAACTTGTTGATGGCACTCACGTAGTCATGTCAGGATTTCAGCTTCCCCAAAGACTATTAAAATCTTTAACCAATTCATATATTTACCACATGTACAATTTATACATATAGTCATTCAAAGCTTATCAAAACCATAATAATTAATTCCAATCATTAATAATAATGTTTCAGTAATTTCTTCTTCAAAATTTCTAACATTCTAATCTTCCGACTAAGTCCACTTCTTGCCCCAAATAATCTCCTTTTAAAACAAAAACCTTTGTTTTGATGCACTCAACTCAATGACAAATAATCAACATGCAGAATAGCATCTTCTTAATAATCGAACGTCAATTTCATAGACTATTAGGTGGTTATGCTTTCTTTTACACTTGATTCCAAAGAACCCAAAGTCATCCGCTTAGAAACGTAGAGCTTTTGGTTCTCAACGTTAGGGGAGCAATCATCCAATAAGCATCCAAACACCCATAATCCACTACTCTTATAATGCAATCGAGCATAACATTTTATTAGAACCACCATTTGTTTGTCATAAATCAAAGAGAAGGAAAACATTGTGATTCGGATCCAACCCCGTATGTTAAGAATTGATCAGC
Source organism: Vachellia collinsii (assembly GCA_006871305.1). NCBI lineage: Eukaryota > Viridiplantae > Streptophyta > Magnoliopsida > Fabales > Fabaceae > Vachellia > Vachellia collinsii. The sequence goes on from QFDD01003653.1 coordinate 10,664, forward strand.
TAAAACCCTAGAGGAACTTGTCTCTAGATCCTTAGCTATAAAAAGGCTCCACAAAAGTTGATCAGACTTTTGCAACCTGACCGATCAGTTAAAACCCTAGAGCAACTCGTCTCTAGATCTTTAACTATAAAAGGCTCCACAAGAGTTGATCACTCTCTTATGATCCAATCGTATTCTATCCCGAATACAAACTACAAGTTAAAACTTGCTGAGGAAAAACTTATCATTCAACCTCCAATAACTGAATACAACTTGCTTCTTAAGTAGAAAATTTACTAGCCCTAAGATAACTCAAAATATTAAAAAGATATAATACCATCTACTTAAATTAAATCAAAGATATTAATATTAAATAATATCCTTGAGATCCCTAATTTGGCACTCATATAACTAAAATATTATCCTAAAAGATAAATTACTAATATATCCTAAAGATTGTTAAGATGATTCAAAATATCTAAAAGATAAATCAAATCTTCCTAATAATCAACTAAATACAAAATAAACATTTTTTAAATAATAAAATTACATAGAAAATAAAAACAAAAGGATTTTTAATTATCTTCTTCCATGTGCTTCTCTGGATAGTTGAATGCCAAGTAAGATATCTACTTGAATTGATATAATTGCTCTTTGGATTCTTATCACATTGTGTATGTGAACCAGAAAAATTCATCCACAACGCTCAAAATTGTTCCCACGAGCTTAATTTGATTCAACTGATACTTAAGGTTAGTCGGTGAAAAACCTCATTTCTCACTTTTGGCTCAACCCCCAAAACCCAAAATGATGGAGATGAAGAAATTTGAGGGTAGAGAAAGGTTCAGGGAACTTACCTGAACAAAAATCCGTACTTGTATGTGCCAACGGGCTCCTCTCCGGTGAGAACCAGCTCCAGCAACTTCTCTCTCTCTCTCCCCACTCTCTGTTTCGACGAGGAAGAAGAGGAAATGAAATGAAGATGATGATGATGCCTGATGTGATCAAGCAAACTAACTCTTCAACTTTAAATGAGCCATTGCAAATTCTATGTGGATCAATCACAAGAGAAAGAGTCAAAAGAATTTAGGAATCATTGAACAGGCTTGTGCTATACTGCTATCCAAGGGACATGTGAGGATATTATTACTTATTAGAGAATATTCTGTTACCAAAGCAGAATATTGGGTCTATGTTAATTGTTGAGAAAGAATCTTTCCATGAATCAAGACAAAATTTTTCTCACATGTTTATCCTATAGACCATATGAATTATTCTCTTAAAATACCCCTTTTCATTATGATTATCTTTGTAATTGGATAATTACAAAGTCCCTTGGGACTTTACAATGATTTGAATAGGGCTGCACAGTAGGCCCGGAAACCCGCCCACCCGCCGGGACCCGGTCTCGCCCGAAGAGGAATCCGATCCAAAAAATTGACCCGGTCATAAACTAAATCGGGTCGAGTCTGACCCAACCACCGGGTTGGACTGGACTTCGAGCCCGGTAATCAGACCATATGGTCCAGTCCAACCCGGTGGTAATATATTAATTTTAATTTTTTTATTATCTATATAACTTTTTAATATAATTTTATTTGTTTTTTTAATTCTTTCCTATTTGTTTATTTTATTTTTCAATCACTTTTGCCTTTTTTTTATATTTTTCCATGAGTTTTTTGAAAAAAGAAAAAGAAAGAAAGAGACCACAGGACCGGTCCAGTAACTCGGTGGACCAAGTCCAACCCCGTCCTGGTACCGGGTTGGACCAGACCGAATCGGTCCACGGGTCAAAAAGTCAAGTTCGGCTTTTTTTCAAGCCAGGCATCGGGTTGATGCTTAACCCAGTCCAACCCGGTCTTTGTGCAACCCTAGATTTAAATATGTTATGGGATTTTTTGCTAACAAAAACTCTTGCTTGGAACCCTAAAATGATTCTCCCTATATATTTTTTAAATAATCTATAAATTTTGTACAATAAAATATTGTCAGGTATTAAAAATATGTACTTCTTTTAACAGAAATTCAATTCCAACTCATCTTTTCCAGCGCTTTTCTTTTCTCACAAGAACTTGTAAAGATGTTATGAGCCTATTATGTACAATACAGTATTTATGATTTTTTATATAAAAGTCAATTTATATTTAAAAAAAAAAGATAAAATGATACAAGGAAAGGTGGACTTTATGCTTTACAGAAACATGAAGCCAATGATGTAAAGACAAAAACAAGGGAAATAAACAGACACAACCTCAAGAAGCCCAGAATAAGAGACACCAAGCACAGGAAACAAAGAACACAATTGTATCATAAATAAATAAATTTTACTAAATATGATGAAAATTTAAAATTATTAATTTTATAATATCTCAAAATTTAAAAAATTATAACACACAAGAAAGTTTGAAAATTTGAGTATGTATCATAATTATTTTAATGGGTTGGTTGTATAAATTTTTTGGCAAATATATATATATATTATGTTTACATAGTTCTTTATAAAAAAAAAAAAAAAAGAGCATTTTAGTCAAAAGAAAGTTCAAGAGCCAAACTTAACAGTGAAATAACTGTTTGGGTGGATGGAAATAGAATCTTAAATATATGAGGGGGTTTGTGTAACATATATTTTAAATACAAGGGAGGTTTATATAGGTGCTTAAAATAGAGGGGAAGGTCTTGCAGAATAGCAGAATGTCTTTCGTAATTAAAATGATTTAAAATTATGTAAGTAAATGGGAGGAAGGACTAAGGAGGAACAAATGAACAGTGATCGGGAATTCCAACTTCAGTGAAAATCGCCACTACACTTCGCTTTCTAACCTGCGGGCTCCAGCAGTCCAAATAAGCCAACCAAAGACAAATCACCACTACACTTCGCTTTCTAACATGAGGGCTCCAGCAATCCAACTAAGCCAACCAAAGACAAATCGCCACTACACTTCGCTTTCTAACATGAGGGCTCCAGCAATCCAA
>QFDD01003654.1:0-18671 GCA_006871305.1 Vachellia collinsii
ACATACATACATACATACATACATATAAGTGATAGTGATGTGAGTATAACCATAATAAAATGAATAAAGAATAAAAGAAATGAAAGATAAGTTGGGAGTGGGAGTGGGAGTGAAAGTAAATATAAATTACAAAAACAATGAATAAATAACAATAAAAATAAATAAATAGCAATAATAAGAATGATAATTACAGGAAAATCTTAAAGACAAGAAATAATAAGATATAACAAAAAAATTAGAAGTCTCATGGCTTCATACCACTTATGACGAATCAGAAATCTCATGGCTTCAAGCCAATGATAACAAATTAATATTATATGACTTCTGGCATATAATAAGAAGAATATACCTTCTGGCTATATTGTAAGACATATGGCTTCTGGCCATATGATATCAAAATGATATGACTTCAGATCAATATCATTTTGATATCATACGGCCAGAGTCATATGTTAAAATAACAACAATAAATAAATAACTTGTAAAAAAGATTATAATGATATATAATAACAACAACAATCTCTAATCTTAGCCATGGAATTCGGTGTTTTAAAACATCTGATATGAATCAACTAATTCCATATAGTGACTCATTATATTATCCCAGATTGATTAAGAGTATATAAATTAAAGATACAATAAGAGAAAGTAGAGAAAATTGTTAAGGTAACTCTGAGATAAATATACCTTTGTTAGAACTATCGTGCTGATAATGTGTTATAAAATGCGAAAGAGTTTGAGAGTAGAAGAGGAGAGTAAGAGAAGAAGAAATTGAGAGAGAAAAGTGTACCCTCTTATTCACTTGTATGTCCAAAGGCTTAGTGCATTGTCCCTATTTATAGGGTTCAAGGCATTGATCACAGACCTAAGGAGTTACAAAGGTATTAAGCAACTTAATGGTTTAATTGGGGTTATAGGAAACACATACTTACGACTCTTTAATTTGGAAGGTTAAAGAGCATGATACCATGAGGTGAAATCCCATAAGCCACAGTAGGGGTGGAAACAGGCTAGGTCTCACCCAAAACAGGCTAAACCTGTTTTGCATAAGGTTGGCCTGAGCCTATCCTGTAACTTGTTCCAGGCCTATTTTATGGCCTAAGCCTGGCCTGTATTAAGGCCAGCCTAGCTTAACACTTGTTTTACTGGCCTGTTTTAAAAAAAAATTACAAACAAACAAATTGCCAAAGTTATTTATGAAAAAAAACAAAACCCAAAAAATTCAAATAGAATGCTGGTAAATCTGGAGATAACTAGGATCAAGAAAGTGGATCTTGAAAATAGATAATACTCCATGGTACAAGCTTTAGTATGCTCCAGTAAGCTTTAGTATGATCCAAAATAAACTTTTCCATGGAAATTGGTTCAACACATGGTATGCTCCAGAATCAGAAGCAACTCTGTTTTGGTGGTTTTAAAAAATAAAATACAACAAAATAAGAAAAGCTAACCAACCACTGTTGACAGTGTTCTTCACTTCTTCTAAGAAGAAATCACATAAAAGAAAGGTTTAATCATAGAAAATAAATCCAACCCAACTCTTGTGTTCCTAAGGAACATCCAGAAAAGAAATCATAGAAAAAGGCTCCTAATGAAGGCTCAGGAATCAGGACTCCACAATGATTTCCAAATTAGGGAAACGCATGAAAGGAACACTCAATTGTATTAGCTAATTTAATCTAACCTTGTTTTTGTAGAATCTTCAATAACAATGAGTGAAAAGGCACATCCATATAGTCCCCGTTATAATCTGAAACAGAAGAAGTTGCCCTTTGAAGCTTTAAACCCATGAACAAGTCTTCATCTTTGGCGTAGACATGGCTATTGGTAGGTTCAAGTCGCGTAGTTGCTACACATTTGGTTGATTGTCTTCGGGAATGTTATTGAGCTTGTAAAGGAGGGGATCATCGAAAACAGCAGCGACGTCATCGTTTTCAGGATCAAGCTTGAATTTGTCTCTTCAAACAAAGATTTAATATATATATATATATATAGAGTTCCCAGCTTATGATACTTGGATTTACAGAGGGTTTGGATCAGATCGAGAAGAAAAGGTCTCATTAAAGTGTGAAGAAGGGAAAACACAATGGTTGTGGTTCTATGGTGGAGATATGAGTGTTGAAGAAGGGGAGAGGAAGATGGAAAAGGCGGAGGCTGAAGAGTGAAGAAGGTGGAGAGAAGGCGGCTGAGTTGGGAGGAAGAACGCGGAGTCGCATCTGATGGCTAGGGTTTGAGTGGAGATTGGATGCTAAGAGAGCCTAAATATTTAATAAAATTATTTAATAATTAAAAAAAAAAAAGAAACAGGCTCAGGCTTCCTGACAGGCCTAACAGGAGGCCTGCGCCTGGCCTATTAAGGGAAACAGGCCTATTAAAAGGTCTGTGCCTGTGCCTGAGCTTGAATAGGCTAGGTCTATACAGGCCAAGCCGTAGGCCCCTGGCAAGCCGCTGGCCTATTTCCATCCTTAATTCCACTGCGTAAAGAGCAGAAATTCCTTGGAACTATTATTTTAAATATTTAAAAATAAATAAACAAACGTGGGTGTTTATTGATCCACATCACGTACGATACTGTAGTTCATTGGTGACGGTAAGGTTGCACATAGGCATGCCATCCTAGTGTCTTTGCCACTTGCCACGTGTAAGCTTCATTACTAAAACTAAGCCCCTTATAATCATAAGGAAAAATTTTCATATACACTAGATGCACTAAGTCATTTATACACTTTCCAATTAAAATGTTTCATTCGCCTTATATGATTTTTACATATTTTTTTGAAATTTCTCTCTCTACCCTTTATTTTCTCTCTCTCCTATCTAAACTTTTTTTGTTTTATCTAGATGTTCAAAACAAGGTTGGGCCCATTGAAATATAAGTGGAGCATTATGACTGGAGAGTGTTAAAATGACCTGGTGCACCCACTGCATCCAAGAATTTCTCATGATACAAGAGCATGTTTGATTTAACCCCATCATACACATACAATGGTGATCCTTATCTTCTTTTAGTTCAAAAAGAAAAATCCTTATTTTTTATGACTTAATTTACTAATGTGAAAACTAATATATAATTTAATATATGTGTATTTTAGAAAAAATCAAATCACATTTATAATCAATTATTTTAATTTTGTTTAATATATTCAGATTAGTTAAATAGCTCTTATATTAAGAAATATGAAAGTAAATGAGTCAGATAATTAATTTATAAAAAATAAAAAAGTAGTTAAAATGGTTATTTCTAAAGCATATGTGTCGATTTTTTTTTCTAAAGTGATCATTTTAATCATTTATATTGATAATTGATTCATCAATGGAAAGCTCTCTTAATATTAGGAATAATTTAAACTATATAAATAAATTTTAGAGATAAAATCAAGTACTAAAATCTTACATTTAATACTTGTTTGATTTAACATTTCAGAACTTAAAAAACACTTTTACACAACACAAGTCAAAATAAACATGATCACATGTATACTTATTTCATATACTATAAATATAAAATCACTTTGAAAACTAAATCCAAAGACACAATTAAGGCGAGGCAATATTATTTTATTAATGTCATGTTGTCTTATCATAACAAAAATACAGGTCTAAATTCTAAGTATGACTGTGCCTCACAAACAAAAATAGTTAAATAAATAAAAATTACATCATTCAAGATGTAAAAAAAAAAAAAACCTTCTTTTAAAGAGTCATACTATATGAAACCTTCCCTAATTCTATATTTTTAGTAGTGAGTGATTCTTTACACAACACGATGAAATATATATATATATATATTAATTTATTGTTGAAGTCTCTATTAATTGTTGAAGTCTCCGCTAAGGTTAGAAGAGTAGCTTTCAATCTAAGATGTACTAGCCATAGGAAGCAGAAGCTGAAGCTGAAGTTGATCTTCCAAATTAGATATTATACTTTTATATTAGATTGTAATATAATGGGACCCCTGAAAATTACGAATGATATTGGTAATTGTAAACTTATGCCTGGCTCTTCTTAGCTCTGTATATGATATTTTTAACCAGAATATCTAGCAATTACAGCATACAATTCTTAATATAAGATATAGTTAACTTTTTTAAAAAGATCAAAAAAGTGAAATAAATTATTTGATTATGACATATATTTTAAAATATTTATGTGTATCATTAGATTATATATCAATTTATAAGTTAAGCAAATTAATTTAGAGAAAAATGATAAATATATTAGGTAATTAGCTTCTTTAATCTTTAAAAAAAAAAAAGTCAAGTGACTTTTATACTAAAGACATGACTACATGAGGTAGTATTTTTTTTTATTGTATTTCGATTTTAAAATTGTGTGTGTGTGGATAAATGTGCTAGCATTTATGTACATAACTTTGGAGTCTAATGAGACTTCTGATATATTGGTGGTCTCATCCAGAAATTCATTGTACATTTTGTCTTTTAATTAATTTAGGTAAATATAAACCTTGTGTAACATATGAATTTATAAGTTAGATAAATTACTATTGAGAAAAAAATAATAAATACAATAGATAAAATAAATTAAACTATTATAATATATATCTATAGGTAATTCTCAAACTTCAAACGCAATTATGAGAATGACAGTCTGTCTACTCATATTGCTTGGACAGTGGGGTAAATGTTTGAGTTAATCATATGAAGATGTGGATTGTGAAAGATTGGGAATATATAATAATTAGTTGGGGTTTTCTGAATTCCATCTCTTGAGAGTGTTTTTTTTTTCCATAACTAGGATGTTTAAATTTATTATTTTTATTTTTTAAAATTGAAATAATCATTCAAAAAATAAATTAGAAAGGGGAATCTCTTCTCTGGTTTGTGCAGCAACTCCAACCCTTTTGGATTCTTTGATTTTTGTAAGCCTAATTTGCCTTAATGAGACTAAGTATCTTGTTTAACTATGGTTTCCCTATCTCGGTTTGGATTCTCTAATTTTTCTATTTTTCCTTCTCTTCTTAAAATTTCATATCCACAGTTGGATTTTAAAAAAAATTGAAGGCTTGTATTTAATATTTTGTAAAATTAAGATTATAAATATAAATAAATAAATTTAAACTTTTAAAATAAATAAATTTAAACTATTAAAACGTTGAAGGTTTGTATTTGATATTTTATAAAATTGAAGGCTTCTTTTTTTGCAAAAAGAAAAAGAAAGCAAATTGAGGGATGACCAAAGTCACAGTTACGAAACAAAAATGAAGTCAATGCAAACATTTCATGAAGCCAAATCGATGTGAAAGACGGCTACAATAATAAACTATTAAACAATTGTTACGAGAGAATTATTGTAGGATCCCAAGTAAGAAAATTAATATCAGTAAAGTCCCCAAAGGTTGTTAATCATAACTGTTTCAATTATCAATTGTGTTATTTGACTTGTCAATAAGACATTACTTATATTAATTCTTTTAATTAGGATTCTACAGTAATTCTCCCAATTGTTATGGCAATATTTTAATATTTTCTTTTCCTGTTTACAGTTTATTGGTGAAAAAAGGTGTCATTCTCCACTTTTAATCAGCAATGCATAAAAAGCCACACCAAGAAAAAATTCATAATGAGGGGATACAGAAGGAATGGAAACTCAACATATAGGAGGCTCGTCTTTGTTCATCTCAAATGGTCAGAGAAACTATATTACAGTTCTAAACCCACCAAAACTTTTACTTCCATATTTTAACCAGTATGATATTCTTTTGAAAACATTCTGAAATGTGGCAATGTGTCCTTTATCATTAGAAAAATTTTAACTTTAGCCATACATTTGATATCTAAGTAAACGTTGAGTTATGAAAATAATACATTAATGCTGATTTATTTTTCTTTAATTGAATTAAACTATTGTCGTTAATTGGATGCATTTGAGGAAAGTATATATGCTGAGCAACAAATTTTAGGTTATACACTAAGAATGTTCTGTTATGAAGAAAGTAGGTTCTTCACATATTTGATAATTTTAATTGCCAAGTCTCTCTCTCACACACACACAAGCTGGGGTATGAAATACAAATAATTCTTATATGAGAATCTTTTAAAAGTCAGACTAGGTTTTTCCATAAACAATTTCTGCCTCCAAATCCTTCTCTTCAAAGTCTTGTTCTATATCCACCAATTCTTTTCTTACCATCTCAATGTTTCGTTCTGTGTTAACCAGTTTTTCTTTCGTCATGTTCATTTCTGCCTCTGCAACCATCAAGCTTTGCTTCAACTTCTTCACTTTCTCTGCCTTCTCAACATATCCTTTCATATTTAAAGCAGATTTAACAAGAGACTCCAGCCAACCCAAGTCTAATCTACACATCTCAAGCTCCTCCCACAGATATTGAAGTTTCTCACATGTTTCCTCATTCATATCTTTCCACTTCTTGTCCTTCAGAAATTGCAGAACTTGACCCAAAGCATTAAACGCCCATTCGATAAACCTACGACTTTTGTTGTTCTTACAGTCCAATAATGAAGGATGCCACAAACAAACTTCCTCTAAGAGAGGAACAAACGATTTCTCTATGTTCCCCATATCCTTGAAGTCAACAACATCATCGTTCTTTGGGTGTCTCGTAGGCTGAATGCCTTCAAACGTCACCGAGAATAATTCAACTTCAACAATACATTTATCATTTGAAATAAATCCTCTTGAGGGATCTTCAAGTTCATTCAAGGGCATAAAAACAGTGTAACCCCAACAAAGATCACTCGCACAGAACTTAACTATACCTGCATTATTCAACCAAATCACCCAAATATAGTTTTTACCATTTTCAAATTTTGAAAAAAGGAACCTGAAAGTTTCAAATGATGCTCTTGAAGAGAGAACAATTTTTAGATGAGTAACTCAAAGTTTCAAATGACGCTGTTGAAAAGAAAACAATTTTTAGAGGAGTAGTAATAATGAATATGCAAGAAAAGATACCTCCTTTTGTTATAGATTTTTCCCTGGAAACTTGATTGACGACGGTTAGCCTGTTGTCTACGAGGATACTCCAACCTTGAGGCAAACTCAAAGGATCAGCTGCTTCCAAAAACATAGCCAATGACTTGCTGCCCATTGTTAATCTGTTTATAAAAAGTCTCCTACATGCCAGATTGAGATGACAATAAAAAAAAGATCTTTAATTTGTATTTTATGACACAAACTTCTCTAATAGTCGAATGAAAATTTAGCTAAAATAAATTAACCTAAACAAACAATGTGACAACCATATTTAAGATTTTCTTCAAATAGCACCTAATTATAAAATACAGACTATAATGATTAAAAAATAAGCATTCAATAAATCAGTAAATAGTACTCCTCTAGGTCTAAATATATGCAATTTACACCATACATGATTCTTATACTTAAGACTTGAGGGAGCAATTAATGTAATAATAATAAGACAAAACTTGCACTTGTTTGTTTTTAGCAGTTTAGGTCATAATTTACATGTGTTCATACACATTTTAACAAATAATAATCGAAAATTAATAACTGCTTATATGAAATAAGCAAATTTGCAAGTGTTCATAAGGTTAATTTACACGTGCACATACGCATTTTAATAATTAATTATGGTAAAATAACAAGTATGTTTAAAGGATTTAACCTAATAAATATAAGCAACTTCAATATGCTTTTTTTATAAAAATAATTGTTCATTCTATTTTCGAACGATTTTTTGAACAATTGAACAATTAATTATAAGAGCACAAGAAGCAAAGAAATAAGAAATAACAACAAATACAAAACAATTGAAAATGTAGAACAGCTTTTTGAAGGAAACAAAAAAGAAATGATATAAAACAACATATTTGAATTACCAAGCACAGTCGTAGATGGTGAAAACCTTAGAGTAGTGTCGTTCATTGGTTTTCAATGTACTAAAGTTGCTGATTGTCCATGCTATTTTCTTGCATGTTACATCTTTCGACTCCTGACTCTTCATCGTATAATCAACTTTTAATGCCTAAATACTATAAACTAAAAAACAAAAGCCCCTTAATCAAAGTAAAAAATAAAAGTAATTTCAAACTTATCAGAAGAGAAAATGATCCAAACTTACAGGTGAGAAGGAGGTATCAATTTTGCAGATGATGTTGAAGTGCAAGATGGGAAAAAATGATTAGAAAGGCGCATGAAGAAGGGATTATAAGGGAAGAAAACAAAAGGAAAGGGAACATAGGAAGCAAAAAAGGGATAATTCTTTGCTGTTGCACACAAGATAGTCCAATTGATGTTAATGTTCTTAAGGATCATCGAATTCCAAACATGCATAGTACTCATCTATTCCTATTTATAAGTTATTTTTAATTTTAATATGTTTCACACACATTAAAGAAAAACCTTAAACTTCATTACTTATGCCTCAAAATTCAACAATTATTCATCTTTATTCATATTTAATATACATTATATTCTATAAGAATAGAGTCAACACAATAATGAATAATGAAGGAGAGGTGTGCATATATACAATGTTAGATAGAGCAATAAAGAAAGAAGAAGCATGAATGATACCTTCTGCAATAGATTTTACCCTGCAAATTTGATTGATTAATGTCAAGGAGAGGTGTGCATATATATGATTTTTACATTAATATGCTAAAAAAAACTGATATGCTTCATCCTCTGCCCATTCCAGCAACTTTCTTTTCTCAAAAATTGGCGATCAACGAATTAACTCAATTTTTTTTTCAAATGGTCATATGTAATTGAACATGACAAGTAGATGTTGGTAATTACCAAGAACAATGGCCGACAATGAGAACGTCGGAAAAGTGGTGTGTGTTAGTCTTCAATGAACTAAAGCTTGTAATAGTCCATGCTATTTTCTTGCATGTTATATCCTTCAGTTATTGATGATTCTTCATCATCAGGCAATCAACTTATTGCTGTATATATGTATGCATGTTTGCATAAACACAATCAAAACCTAGAAACCAACAACGCACCTGGGTGGGTGGGTGTTAACCTCTAGAATCTCATGTCATTTTAGTGCATATTCCGTACATTTTGATACATTTTTGGTATTGTTGTACATGTTTTGAATATTCAAAGATAGGAAATGTGCATAAGGTTTTTAATTGTGCATTTTTGGCTCTTATTCTTGCTTATTAAGAGTTGATAAATTTAATCATTTTGCAAGGTATATTTTGGAAGAAAAAGAATTTGTTGCAAGCCCACTTGGAGAAACATTTGGAGACCAAAGTTGATTCAAAACCACATTAGGAAAGTCAAAGAGGAAGAAATTGAGGTCAATTTATGGGTAGAACACATTAATTTGAGGTGAAGGAACTTATTTTCCAAAGGCAAAACGAGTTGCAGCGCACTTATCTTAGCTGTAGCGCACTTTCAACCAGAGAGGAACTCAGCTGCAGCTCAAAACAGTTCAGCTGTGGCCCAATTTTGATAGCAAAACGCACAGCATTAGTAATGAGCGAAAAATCAGATTTTTAAGGCAAAAACTTGATAGAGCCTGACATTCTGCACTTCTTGGGAGCATTTTGGAGCTTGGGTCTGCTAGGGTTTGGGTCTTGAAGAGCTTGGAGCAAGAGATTGAGCTTTGGAAGAGATTTTGAGCTTCCTTCTCTTGGTTTTCTCCTTCCTTTCCCTTTCCTCTCTTGTAATCTATTTTGGGCTATGATTCTCCTTGTGATTTGTAGCTTTTGGATGATAATGAGTAGCTAAACTTTTTATTCTAAGATTATTTTGAACCCTTGTATGGATTAACTCTTAAATACTCCTCTCTTTTTGTGATTAATGATGTGTGTGTGTGTGTGTGTGTGTGTGTTCATTTTACTTTGGCTTAGTGCTTCTAAGTGTTTGATCACCATTTAGATGTTGGGTTCACTTGATTGATGCTTGAGAGGGCTAAGTTGAGTGTAGAACTTGAGTAAAATGGTGTAGGTACTTGAAATTTACATAATGAATGGATGGTTTTGTTGGCAAGATAGAGATATACTTGTCAACCTTGCATAGTCACATTAGGATTGGAGCTTGAAAATTGGGTTTATTAATTGTAACAAGAGATTGAGCAATTAATGGAATTAAACACTTGTTCTTGACTTGAGAAAGCTTTTACAAGTATTTTTAGAATCCTAGACTAACACATTTATACATTAAGAGCATTTATGAGAGGAAGTTATGTCAAGGTTACAAATTACAAGGGGGAGAAATAATCCTAGACTCCAAAAATCATCTTTTAAAGTTAAAGAATCAATTGTTTTTATCACTTTATAGTTTTAGAAATTAGTTTTCAAAACTATCATTTCACATCAAATGTTTAATTTGTTCAACTTGATTGAATGCACCTAGCCTTTTGATTGGTTAAGATTTTTAAACAAATCCTCGTGGGAATGATACTTTCTCATCACTTTATTTTTAAACAAATCCCCGTGCACTTGCGGTACGAACAAGTTTTTGGCACCGTTGCGAGGGATTTGATAAAAATCCCTAAGCCAACCTTGGGCTAGTGTTAGTAAGTTTCGCTTGAACTTGTAATTAAGTACATAGAATTTTTTTTACCTCCTTTGTTTTTCAATTTTTCTATTTTACGTTTGATACTTGCTTGGAAGTTCTTCTTCTAGGTACCGTTCTGGCATATGCAACACTTGGATCCAGAAAGTTTGTAAGTGGTACTTGAAGGAATAAATATCTTCAAACAAGAAGCTGAGATTGAATCTGACTTTGAAATCCTGGCAGAAGACGAATATGATAGAGCTACTGTCAATGACTTTGCTAGTCGAAATATGAGGAGTACTCAATCATGTATACGAATGCCAGAAATGCAAGCACATACTTTTGAGATCAAGCCTGTTATGATCACAATACTTCAATTGCATGGGATGTTCAATGGTCTGTACAATGAAGATGCCAACAAGCATTTGAGGTATTTCTTAGAAGTGTGTGATTCTTTCAAGCAAAATGGGGTGCCTCAAGATGTTCTTCGACTTCATCTATTTCCTCTTTCGTTGCAAGGCAAAGCAAGAGAATGGTTTAATAACCTACCTGAAGGATCTATCAACTCTTGGGATGCTCTTGAAAGCAAATTCAAAGCTTGATTCTTCTCTAACAAGAAAGTATCGTTCCCACGAAGACTTGCGGTGCGAACAGTAGGTCAAAGAGGAAAACAGATGAAGCATTCGGTGAAATGGTTAGTTAATATGGCTTATACATAGTTGGATAATGGCTACCACATAGGGATACAGGTGAGACATATTCCAATTCATTCAATGTTCTATCCAAAGTTAATAAAATTATAGGCTTGATTGATTCAACGTACGAGCGTGGAGGACTAAATTGTCTCATGAATGAATGCTAGTAATAGCAAAGTAGTAATACTGGTAGTGGGGCTGATCAGTCCATTTGCCTTTCACTCTCAAGGGAGATCAAATGTAGCGTTCGATGTTCTTGGGTTCTTCCACCTTGGTATGGCTTTAAAGATTATTAGCTCTATTGTTGAATATTAATGATATTAATGTTCTGAAACCACTTAGTTTTCTCCATTTCCTATGAATCTTGGTGATCCCTCCAATTGATCTTCGGCAGTACCCAAAATCCAATTCTTTTCAATATGTTTCATCCACTTGGCCCTCATTAGTCTCTATTCTCTAATAACTTTTTAACTTTGTTTCTATATATTTTATGTATAGATAAAACTTAGGTCAAGTTCTTTATATTTATTATGTCAAATTTCTCAATCACGCGTAGTCATATGTCTTATTTTTTTTCCATGTGAATTTATAATTAAATGGTTCACCCTCAGTCACAACAAATACTCTCGATCAGTGCAATGGAATGCGTCTATGTGGACGATTCTGTAATAGTGATGGGAACAGACTCGTTTACTTCGGAAGTGGTACGATCTTTGTTCCAAGAAGAGGAGCTACACCCACTGGGATCGATAAACCTTTTGGATCTTATTAATGAAAGAAATACAACTTCGCTCAATATTTTAATAATAGGATATATGGCCATGAGTAATTAGAAAACTTGACACCATGGATATAAAAAATTGACTAGTATGGTGCTTAATATATACTACTTTATCCCTACTTAATACATTAGAATCATATTATTTGTTATGTTTATTAAATATCTCCATTGAATAACCAATAGTAGGAAGATGCACTGAAACAAAACATAATAAAGGAATATAGAAGGAAGCTGAAAATTGCAAGCATAAATAAATAAATTAAGAGATCTTATCTCTACTTCCTCCCTTTCTTCTTTTTTTCTCAAGACCATGAAGAGATTACAACATTACTATTCTTGGGAATCGACAAAATCTTCATCACCCTTTGGATCAGCGCATGAGTTTCTTTAAAATCCTTGAATCTTTCCAAATGTACATGTACTATTAGAGATATAATATGCTATTTTAATTATTTAAGTTAGTTAAGATCTATGATTGAATGTGGAGTTCCCACCAATGTAAAGAGATGGTAACATGGATATCACTCTAGAGAAAAGTTAACATGAGTCTTCCTCAACGAGTTACTAAGAGTTAGAGTCAATTAATCTCCCTTAGAAGAGTAGATTCATCTCTTGTAAACAATCATTTGTAATTAATGAATTCATCTTCATTTGCTTAACATGATACTATGAACATGTTGTATTTTGGACCTAATTTTCATCTGATAGTCCATCTGACTTCTTGTATTTCAGCCCAATGTTCCTTGGTTTAATGCTTGTTTCTTGTTCAATCACACAGAAAGCAAAAAAAATGACGTCTTTGCACATCTCCAGTTCTTGAAGTTGAAACGGAGCTCTAGCCTTCTTGTTCCACCACCGTCAAAATCTCGGTTGAAGGCTGTGACGGACCACCACTATTACATACTGACCAATAGACGTCGATCAAATATGACATTAGACATTAGTTTATAATGTGACATCTAATCGAGTGATGTTGATTCTTAAGATATATGTCGTCGATTAGAGACATGACTTTTATATCCAAAACTACATTGTCACTTAATAAACAATTGACAACATTACAAGTAAAGGCTGACGATTATTTTTCTCATAAACTTCGCTCAAATGAAATATAAACGTCGGTGAAGTAATAAAATTGACGACTAAATTATTTTAAAGGTGTGGGTCAGTTTAATAACCGCGTCTTGTTTGTTTTTTCTTTCTTTCTTTCAAAATATGCACTCATACTCAACCAACAGCTCAGGATTGAATTGCATAACATAAATTCAGTTCAACACCACTATAGTGTTTATACATCGAACAAATGAAACCATAATTTTATAAATGTTAAACAAATTACATATAGAGCTGATGGAAAATATGTAATTAAAGAAAAATATATATGAATATACTCTAAGGCCAAAGGGGTTTATCCTTCAAGTTTATGCCTATCTAAGTAATGTGAAAATTGTACATGTATACAACATTTTTAGCTTTCATAATGATCGATTTTTGGCTGGCAACACATCAACCAGCATATTGCTTATGTAATTTAATTTGACATTTTGTATATTGTTGAGTGTTGACAGTTCATAACTGGTACAAGTGTGGATATGTTTTTGTGTGGTAAGTGTACAAGAAAGTTGCTGCATTTAGAAACAAGTACTTTCCTCATTTTCAAGGGTTATGCTTTGTGTGGTCTAAAGATCAAGTTGCAGGTGCTTTTTGCATCACTCCAGGTGTAATGGAAGAAGAGATTGAACAAGAAGAAACTAAGACTCTTGATTCCCCATATCTTGATCATGCTACAGCCGACATTGACCTATCACATGCTTGTAACAATACAATTGCTAATACTATCACAATTGCTTTTAGCACAAAACTAACAAGCACAAAAGTTTGAACATATAACTTTACATCTATTAGCAGTCCACACTGTTTTTTGTCTTTTGGGATGGTATGACATGCCTTTTGTATGGGCAAGCAATGTATGTGACTCATTGACAGTGTACAATATTTTGTTAAGATTATATATGTATGGAAGGAGGAAGTCTTCATTGCAATGTAGCTTTGGGTTTGAAAGATCACTCTGTTTGCTTGGTACTTGTAGTAACCATGATTCAACTTCAATGTAGTTATAGTCACAGGTTGGTTGTAGCAGTGAGTATTGTATGCTTTTGGGCATGCACAATTGTCACCTATGTCAGCAAGTCTAACTTTGTCCTTTCATAATGTTGAATGTGCTCTTTAAGAGGAAAACCAATTTGAACAGAATTTTGCACTTTGGGTACAATTGATGCAATTAGCGAACATGAGAAAGTCATGTACATTGAAAGGGGAAAATTTAACTTGGACAAAAACAAGTCACATTATTTTGACAGGTAGACAATAGTAGAAATGAATGTGATATGATTTGTAGTGGTTCAACATCCACATATTCGCATAATTAATTCCATGAAACTTTTACATTTGTGAATGACTTAGGTGGGACAAATAATGAGTGATCAAATTTGGATATTAAATTCACATTAGTGAAATGTTCTTAAAAAATCTTTATTCATTTGAATGACATTTGTCCTACATTCAAATGCATATTAGTCTATTCTTGACATATGTTTGAAGATGAGTTTATCATTTGAAAGAGATTAAGGCTGCATTCGAATGAAATTCTGACCACATCTCCAAAGACCATTTGGATAAGATGAAGATGAGTTTCTCATTTGAATAAGGATGTGAGAAATTGTCACTGCATGTCTAGAGGCCATTCGGATACTATGAAGATCAGTCTCCCATTCGAATGAGGAATAAGACTCATTCGAATGAGCATGTGAGAAATTGTCACTGCATCTGGAGAGCCCATTCGAATAAGGTGAAGATGAGTTTCTCATTCGAATGAGGCTAATTCCTTATTTGGATGACATGTCAAAAATTCTGACTACATCTGGAGAGCTTATTCGATACGGTGAAGATAAGTCTCCCATTCGAATAAGGAATAAGACTCATTCGAATAAGCATGTCACAAATTCTAACTGCATTTGGAAAGCCCATTCGGATGCGGTGAAGATGAGTTTCTCAATCAAATGATGCTCATGCCTCATTTAATGACCATGTCAGCTATTCTGACTGCGACCATTGGGTTTGGTGAAGATGAGTTTTTCATTTGAATGAGGCTAAAATGAGCATGTTAGAAATTGTCTTCGCATCTCCAGAGACCATTTGAATACGGTGAAGATGAGTTTATCATTCGAATCAAGCATAATCATCATTCAAATGAGCATGTGAGAAATTGTCCCTTATCTCCAAAGCCCATTCGAATACGGTGAAGATAACTCTCTCATTCGAATGTCCTATAAGGCTCATTCGAATGAAGTTCCCAAAATGTAATAACTGAATTAGGCAAGAACATTTGAATGAGTGGTGTGAAGCATTCGAATGGGATTGCACAGTAATGCCTACATCATCTAACACAACTTCCCATTTCGATGAACCTTCCCGATGCACTCATAGCAGTTACTCCCAACAGCTAACTCTGCTTTAAATCACTTCATAACTTCCGCAAGCTATTTCTTTTCCAACTTAATCTGATCTGGCACTACTCTCAATACATAAAGAACCTTATCTAGTGCATCCTCCACTACATGTGTGATTTGTCAATGGTCCTTGTGAAAATGCGAAAAAAAAAATTCATCTTCTGAAACTCCAAGCAAGAGGACCAGAACTTCTCACAAGCATAAGCCTTATCGGCCTAAAGTGCAAGGGAATGTTCCTTAACTGAAGCCCTTAAAGATACATGATAATGTCCAACCCCCACCGAAGAAGAAGGATGCCCCTATAGGGAAAGGGAAGAAGGTTGCAGTTGCTTCTCCACATGACTCGTTCGATGATGATGAAGAACAATTCATTGTGGAGCAACGAAAACAGGAGGAAGAAGTAGTAAAAAAGCTTGTGTGAGAAATTTTTGAAGCTGAATAAATCTAACCCAACCCTTGTGATCCTAAGGAACATCCAGAAAAGAAATCATAGAAATAATCATAGAAAAATGCTCCTAATGAAGGCTCGAGAGTCAGGACTCCACAATGATTCCAAATTAGGGAAATGCATGAAAGGAACAGTCAATTGTATTAGCTAATTAAATCTAACCTTGTTTCTACAGAATCTTCAATAACAGCAAGTGAAAAGGCTCGTCCATGTAGTCCCCTTTATAATCCAAAGTAGAGGAAGCCGCCCTTCGAAGCTTTAAACCCATGAATAGGTCTTCGTCTTCAGCGTAGACATGGCTATCGGTAGGTTCAAGTCACGCAGTTGCTACACATTCCGTTGATTGTCTTCGGGAATGTTGTTGACCTTGTAAGGGCCGGGATCATCGAAAACAACATCGATGTCATCATTTTCAGGATCAAGCTTGGATTTGTCTCTTCAAGCAAAGATTTAATATATATATAGAGAGAGAGAGAGTTCACAGCCTATGATACTTGGATTTACAGAGGGTTTGGATTAGATTGAGAAGAAAAGGTCTCAAAGTTTGAAAAGGGAAAGCACAATGGTTGTGGTTCTATGGTGCAGATACGAGTGTTGAAGAAGGGGAGAGGAAGATGGAAAAGGTGGAGGTTGAAAAGTGAAGAAGGTGGAGAGAAGACGGCTGAGTTGGGAGGAAGAAGGCGAAGTCGCATCTGATGGCTAAGGTTTGAGTGGAGATTGGACACTGAGAGAGCCTAAATATTTAATAAAATTATTTAATTAAAAGAAAAGAAAAGAAACAGGCTTAAGCCTTCTAACAGGTCTAACAAGAGGTCTGAGCCTGGCTTATTAAGGGAAACAAGCCTATTAAAAGGCTTGTGTCTATGCCTAAGCTTGAACAAGCCAAGCTTGTACAAGCCAAATACAGGCCAAGCCGCAAGCCCCTGGCAAGCCACCTGACCTATTAACTCTCCAATTTTTAATATATCTGAGATATATTTTTGATATATTTGAAGAGTTATCAATAAAATTTTAAAATATTCTAAGTTTAAAATATCAAATCTATTAAATAATGCAATATATTAGTAATTCATTAAATCATAACTCATGATATTAATAATTTAAAGTTTTTTCTAGAAATTTTTATTTCTGCTTTATTTTGTCTCCTTTCATTTTATTATTTTGTTTTTTTTTAGGAAGTAATGGAAAGAGAGAAGATCTTGACAAATCAAAAACGGAAAAAGGAAGATTAAAAGAAAAAGAAAAGAAATAAAAGAAAGAATCAGTGGAGGTTTGGCAACAATGGAAATATATATTTATATATATATATATGGAATGCACGCATGGAGGGAGATCCACGCGCACATTAATAACATGCATTGGAATATCCACGCACAAAAAATAAAAAAAACATCACGGACGCACAGCCAAGGAGATCGAACCACACACACGCATTGACATGCACATCGGAGAAGGAGAGACACAGGAGCGTCGCTGGAGAAGAATCTATCTTCATCATTGGCTGCATCTTTCTTCTCTTTTTTCTTTATGATTTTTCTGAATTTAAATATTTCTATCATGTATTTGTTCAGAACCATGTCTGGGTAATTTTCTTTAGATCTAGAGTAGTTATGAACTGATTTAAGGATTTTAGCACGTTTGAACCATTTATTTATGTTTAATTTTAATTGTATTTATTCAGTTTAAATTTATTGTCTGCTTAATGCATGTTCAACATTAAGTATGAATGTGGGGGATTTAGGTTAACCTTGGGAAAGGGATCTATATTAGACCTTTAAACTAAATAATGTGATATTAAAATTTATTCTAATTTGCATTTAGAATAGGAATATACCTACGGGAATCACATAATCAAATTAGAGTGAAATAATTCTAGTTAATGCCTCTTGAATAACTATATAAAGAATAATATTTTTATTTAAGAGAGGGTTGTAGATGATCGGGAGACACTACAGCTATTTAGACTCTAGATTAACAAATTAAAACTTAGATGTATTTATTTGGGTAAAAACATGCTCTAAAATTTAAATAAAGGATTAGCCACTCTAGATTGCTTGTTTCAATTAATATTTTCTAGCGTTTTATAATTAATATTTTAATTCAATTGAATTTATATTTTCATTATTCGTATTTAATTCACTCCACTTAAATAAAAATTAGATTTCTAGTGCCTATTTACCCACTAATTTGAGTCTATCTAAGATCGACCTTGATTTACCATATATTATTTTCATGACTCGTACACTTGCGGTGCATAATTAATTTTTGATAGTATCACCATCTGTAGTCACAAGAACATCAACACCACACAGCATCACATAAACATTATTTAAGGCAAGCCAAATTATCGGCAAAAGTTTCAGAGAAATAGTGGATGATATCTTTTTTTTTTTTTAGTCTGAAATTGTGGACAACATAATTTAAGAATATTTTAATGTGATTATAAGCTCCTTGGGATACACACACTACTGTCTCTTGTTGATTATTAATTAATTTAAATACATTACTTAAAAATATTTATTGTTTATAAGTTAAATAAATTTGTTGATAGAAAAATATTAAATAGAAATACATTAAAGTAATATGTTTAGGTTACTTAACTTTTAAAAAAACCAATGGACTCTTATATTAAGGACTCAAATGTGTGTATCCACAATTAATTCCTTTTAAAATGAGAGGATTTGTGCGCACTGTTGAATTTCTTTGATTGTGGATGAGAATCATTTCTGAATCAAAATTCAAATATATGACTGAACTGTTTGAAAATTGAGACAAAGTTA
>QFDD01003655.1:0-12515 GCA_006871305.1 Vachellia collinsii
AGGAGAATCCATGGAGACACGAGTGATGAAGTTGGTGCGAGTGTTGGATCCTCGAAGAAGGCAGGCAGCTTCATCATAAGCCCTGGCAGCTTCTTCTGCAGTCTCAAATGTGCCAAGCCACATTCTTATCTTCTGGGTTGTGTCTTTGATCTCAGCCACCCATCTTCCAGAAGGTCTTTGCCTCACCCCGACAAATTTGTTTGTGCCATTGTTCTTGTTCCTTCCTTTGAACTTCTCTCCTCTTCTGATTGGAACACCTGATGCTTTCTGAAGCTGCTTTGGTTGCTGGAAGTGAATCTCCATGACAAGGTGTTCAAGAGATTGTGTGTGAGGGATATAAGCAGAACCTAGTTCAGCTTTTAATGCTGCTTGTTGCAAGCTATGGTATTATATTATATATATGAACTAAAAGTTGCCCATTTTTCAAGTTTGCAAGTGGTATTAATATAATAGAAGCACATCATCTTGAGATACTTATATTATATATATATATATATATATTGCATGATCTAGACAAATTAACCTTCAAATTCACTTGCCTCCTTTACTTTAAGCAGATCAGACTAGCAGCTATTTACTGTCTCCTTTAGGTTTTGTGTCTGAAACAGTCAAGATTTAGTTTAATATATGTGCACCAAATACAAAATCCAATCGAATTGCATTTCTTCTCTCAGCAGCTTAACTTTGACAATGCATTTTGGGAAAACTACTTTGATCCCATCATATTTAGTGTCAAGCAGTTAATTATAAACATGTGTTAGTTAATTTCCACTCAAATCTGGACATTTTGTGACAGAAATTGAAGTTCTTATAAAAAAATAATAATAAAAGCGCTGTTACCTAAACAGTGATCCCATATCTTGAAAGACCATTAAAATATAACTTATAGTCAATATCCAATATGAGAAACGATCCTTTAGGCCACGCTAAAGAACATGGAATCACCAAACCACCTAGAAATTCCCAGAAGAAGAGAATAAAATCCTAGGATCCGAGGGGTTTTGATAAAATCCTGTATTTGTCTTCTCTTCCTCTGATTCTTTGTTGAGTCAAACAGTTGAAAGGAAAGAAGTTAAGGCATGCCTGAATGATAGCCAAGTGGAGGCTCCAAAACCATCCCCTCATATGTACCCTTAAACCAAGACACTAGACCATGCTTGAAACCGAGGTGGACCAAGTAAATGATCACTTCGACCATTTCATTTGTTACGTTCTGTTCATAGATTCTTCCTCACCCACAAGTTTGTCTGCTTGATTTTCTAATCGACTGAGAAAGACGTTTAAGATATTTCAATTTGAGCGAATCATGCAGCGTCCCTTTTCTCTAAGTTTTTTATAGTGACAATTGAATAATTAATTATTGGGTGACTCTAAAGTTCACAGTGGATCTTACGTTAGACATGGATGGAGATATTGGAGAAAAAGACATTAGTGTTATCGTATTCTTTAAGATGGCTATCTAAATAGGCATTTTTATCTTTCCAGATCTTTTCAAAATTCAAATTTCTGCATATAAGAACATTCAGACACTTATAAATTTGTCTGAATTTAAATCAGGAAGAAGAAAAAAATATTTGACCTTTGGTTACTAGTTTTGTATAATATGATGACTGACGAGTATCTTTTTTTCTTTTCATTCAAGAATTTTTTTTTTGGTAGTACTCAATAAAACAAGAGATAAGAAGATGAATGATGTTTGATGTTTCAACTGCTAATGAACAGAAAGGGCCTTCATGATCTTCAAGTTATTGTTGATTATATTGAAATAAATGTTGATCCTAATGATCCTGCGTGCGTCATTGGATATATCAATGACGAACCAAAATCGAATGATAGAGTTAAGAAAATAAGTATTTGATCAGCAGTTTCGTTTTTAAGAAAATCCTTGCCGTACATATGCGTGCCTGGTGCCTACCTACCTACTTCCTACAAATTTGACAAGGGAGGTATTACGGGGATTTAGATTGGACTTGGATGCTGAAGTTGAGGGGGCACATCGTTGGTAATGACCCTTTCCTTATGGTTAGGGAGTCATATTTCCCATGTTAAATATATTTTGAAGTTGAATTGCAAACTCGCCCTCAAATCGTGAAAGTGAAACCACACTTCTAATATTGTGGGTGCAATGCAAGAGAGCTCAGTCAAAGCAAAAGGTCATGGGTTGCTTCTCGCTATGAATATGACCATCTGTTTATCTATATGTACATTTGGAAAAGAAACCTCAGACGTGCTGTTGATATTGCATTTAATTTGCTTCAAAATTTTTATGATTGCCATAGAACCTGAATTAGCACCATATTCTGGACATCCCCTTAATACATAGAATGACATAGCCGAGGACGCAGTTTGCGTTGATTTGATTTTAAACGGATAGAGAGAGTAGATGCAGTGAAATTGATTTGAGACTACATTTTTAACTATTATTTTTGGACATAAAAGGCCGTAGTCGCAATAGTTGAATGCGAAGTGGCGGAAAGAGTAATCAGAAACCGTTATAAACAAGCTCATAAATACAAAAATAATCAAATAAAAAGTTTCTGACATCAAAGGACAAATAAATTACCAAAACTGTTAAAACTAAAACTCACAAAATTACACAAATTGCTACAACATGAGTGGACTGGGATCACACCTTGTCCCATCATCCAGAGACAGGATCAAGTTACAACCCTGAGTTGTGATTCCTTCTAGACAAAGGATTCCTTCTGAACAAAACTTGGATGCAAACATTCTATACCAAGAATCTCTCTATTCTTGCAATCCTACTATCAATCAAAACCGCTCTGAGTGACAAACCATGCCTCAGAATTTCCGCCAAATCTGGATTCAGCAATCAAAAAACACGAACCAGAGTACCAGACACAGCTGATTCTCAAAAGGACACCCCAATGCCAAAGGAACAACTTTGACTTGACACAGCAGCTTCCTTAAATATGTCTTGTGAGACTGAGGAGGGACCATCGCAAACATACCATAAAAGATAACTAGGATGATAGGATGGACTGCAGAGCAAGTTGTTGCTGAGGCTGCAAGGATGACCAAGTAGAAGCAAGGGTAGAAGGTGGCAAAGTCTGCTGAAGCTGCCTCAATAGATTTATCATCCGACTAGCAGTTTGTTCAGTTGCCAGATCGTTGCCTGCACATAAAACCTACCCAACCATTG
Organism: Vachellia collinsii; assembly: GCA_006871305.1. Taxonomy (NCBI): domain Eukaryota; kingdom Viridiplantae; phylum Streptophyta; class Magnoliopsida; order Fabales; family Fabaceae; genus Vachellia; species Vachellia collinsii. The sequence continues at coordinate 3,164 of QFDD01003655.1, forward strand.
TTGGAAATAAGTTTTAAAACGGTAAAGGAAGTAGCACAGATATCTCACAGAAGTCACTAAGAGACGTAAAAACAAAAAAAATAATGGATATACCTCAGCAAAAACAGCAACTATTTTGGGGAGATATTGATGGTTGGGGCCTAAAAGTTCTCTATCTGACCTGTGAAACGCATATAACATGTTCAGGATCATATTTCAAAAGGGGCAGCACATAAAGCTGATAGCATTCAGTCAAAAGTCAAAACATGCTCTAGATTTAAATCGAACTTTTACCTTTCAACCATGGAACAGAGTTGGTCGTGTACAACCTTTGCCTCAATCAAATCACCCTTAATAGGCAAACAATTTAGCCAGACCGGGACAAGCTGCCACCAATAAAACGGGCACAATGATCAAACCAATAAAACGGGCAAAGATAGTTGTACACTTGTAATCAACAATGAGTTGAAAAGATTTAACTATGTCCAGATTCAATTTCATAATTCATGATGAGCCCCAAATCTAGACCGAACATAATGAAACTGGATGGTCTGGATTTAATGTTACTTTATTTTTATGTTTCTAGTAATTTTTTATTTAAATTAATGCAGGATCTAAAAAAGAGATAACATTCTACTTGTCACTTTGTAAAAAATGAGACTTCCAACGGCACAATACTTGCAGGCCTATTGCATGAGTGTCTACCAAGTCTGATTTTCAACAAATCCTGCTCATCTAGAACTACCCATGCCTGGCTAGCTCATATAGTACATACTAAAGCCTGAAGGTGTACGGATCACTTTGGCTAGACAATTACAAATGTTTCACTTTTGGTACGTGTCAAGCATTTACACATCTTTAGTAATAGAGCCTCTTGCGCAACAAGCCAAAGCACTAATTTGCAACGACCGAAACAGCATTTCTAAAGACAGTGGAGACATGCAGCCACGAAATGCTAAGTACCTGTGCTGCATTTATACTATCTCGGTGGAACTGGCATATTTTTCCAAAAGCCGAGACAGCATTGTCATATGCCATCACATTATCTGAATGAAGAGCATTTGGATGCCGTATCACAGCATCTAACCTTGAAAGTGCCTCTGCAATAGAAAAGAGAATTTTACCAAAGCAGTACTTTAAGTCACAAGGCAAAATTACATTAGTATTATGAAATCAACCTCCAACGAAGGGTTTGAAAACAGATCCACCAAATTCAGCACAAACACCAACACCATAAACAGCAGCCTGAAAAGAACATTCAATTTGGATGAATAAGAACCAAAAGTATATACTGGAACTTGGTGCCTAATATGAATAAATAGATGAGTCAAAGCAAAAACCTGTCGAACATCAGCATGCTCATCATTGCATGCTTCAAGTAGGAAAGGGAGGTAAAAATCATAATATCTGTTACAACATGAATTGCAAGGAGTTAGAAAAATTCAGAAAAGCCACTCTAAATTCAAAAAAGATTAATTAATTATTTACATGAAAACACATAAAATTCAAATTTGAAAAAAGAAAAGAAAGGCAAAAGTCTTACTTAAGAGCAGCTTCACGACAGTGCTCAGCAACATCATCAAATATACAAATGGCAATTCGCCTTTCCTCTGAGGTTTTATCTTTACCCTGCTTAGTAATAAGCAGTGAAAACATTGAGTTAGAAACGTGGGGAAAAAAATGTATTTGCAGAAAACTTGAGGTTTTTAGATCAAGTGATTCATCACATACACTGACGACACATTAGTACTCTTGGCTAGTGATAGACAGATGCTAAAGACTTTAAGTAATGTTTATGTACACTTTCAATCAGTCAGAGAGATTAATCACCCATCACATCTAATGACAATTCCATTGAAGATTTTGTAGTAATTGCTATCAATCAGATCCACGTAAGATAATTTTTGTCAAAAATCATGGGAAATTGCAAACTAGAATATGAAAAAATTTTCATATTATCCCCCTTTGGGCAATGAAATCGATCCATCAGGTTTTTGCTTAACACTCAAACAAATAACCTTGTGAAAAGAAAAGAATTGAGAAGCATGCGCAACATTCGAAAAATTAGATTAACTGATCACTAAATCCCAGCAACAATGATAAATAACATGACTGAAACATTTTATATCAAGTTTCTTCTTCAAGATTATATGGGATGACTGGACAAACAAGAAAATCAATGCATCAAATAGAAGAGAAAAGATGCTTACGAAAGAATTTACATCCAAAACAAAAGGCCTTTAGGAAATAATTTTTGACAAAAAACCAAAGAAAGTAAAAGCCCAAAGACGGTCAATAAACAAGATAACTCCTAAAGATTAAAGGAATAACCTCATTTCTAGAGAAAGAAAAATACAATGAGGGAGAGGAGATGAACTGACCAACATAGGTGTTATATATGAGGAAAGTTCATCAAAGAAAGGCAAGAAAGATGCCCTGAATGTCTTTATCAATGTTCCCAAGCAATCACCAACCTATGTCAGGCATACATTCAAAAAAAAAAAAGGGAACGAAGTCATCATTCCTTGATAAAAAAGTTTATACAATCAAAATGAACAGGAGAACAAACATATATTCGAACATACTTGATCAAAAAGTTCCTCTTCTTGCTCATTTTCTTCCTTGAGGAATTCTCTTTCATCAGCATCAAAGTCCTCTTCTTTGGCCCTCTCTGCCCTTTCATGTTTTCTGGATGAACTGGCAGTAATAACCTGTTTAATCTCATCAACAATGCTCCGCACATGCTTTTCCTCTAGAAGTGCAGCAGAGACCTAAAGGGAAAAAAAAATCTCAGCTGTGATAAGTTTGTGTTTGAATGGCAAAATGGGCAGGGGATTGACGAAGCCCCAAAAATACACTAATCTTAAATCCATATATTTTTCCATATCCCAGGATTAGAAATAAATGCTAATATAAGAACCACATTCTTCCAAACATGAGGACAGCATCACCTCCCATAATTTCTATCTATTCATCCAGCATTCACATTATTACTTGACAGCAGGTACAAGAGATTAAGTGTGATTATACTATATTCTATTAAAAAGAGATCATTAAAAACAACCCATCCTGATGTATGGATGGTACAACAGACCTGTATGCATTCATTCAACGCATCCAACATGCTGGCAGAAATTTCAATCTCTGGCTCCTGAAAGACAGCTAAAACACTCTCAGACACACAAAATTAGGAATTGGAAATCAAAGAACATAAAAATTAGCGGGAAAGTAACCTTGTGCAAGGCATCCAACAAATTTGGAATTATGTAATCAGACAACTGTTTTATGTAAGTCCCATCACGGCCTTGTGACTGTCCTTTCTCTACAGCTAATTTAGCTGAACGCAATAGTTCAGGCATAGCTACAGGCAAAACAGAGAGGCGAGATTTGTTACAATGAGGACTGGCAGCCAAAAAAACAAACTAGAAGCTCTCCAACGAAGGCACAATGGAAATGTTATGAAATTAAGAAAATACCTGAAACAGCCGCCTTTCTAACTTCTTCATGGAAATAAAATTTCAGAAGAGGGACCAATGTGTTGGCAACCTAGATGATTTGGCAAAGTTAGCATCAAACCTAACCAAAACTTGGCTAAGAAAATTCCATAATATATAATATCAAGTCAACCTGATCAATCCAAGGAAAAAATCCTTCCTTCAATTCATCAGCATAGCAACATAGCATGTTACAAGCTGTGGCTTTCTCCTCCAGGACACTGGTCTTAATGCCTATCCTTTTATCTCCAAGAGTAATTGTTTCGATGCTGCAATTACACAAGTGACTAAGTATCCAAAACAGATCAATATACTTCAACATATGATAGCATCTATCTAATCCACATCTCTTTTACTTTTCAGACCTAAAATCATTACTCTTTCTATTTCAATAAGCACAACATTATGCTCTTATTATTATTATTTCCTTTTTTCCCTTCCCCCCTTTCCCTTTTCATAAGGTCTAAGCTTTAGCCATCCTAAGGCCCTCTAAATGGTTCTGCAAACTAAGGCTTAAATTACTCAGGACCCTATAAATTCTTTCTCACAAAAATTGCAATAATGTGGAAGAAAATATGAGATATAAGATATCTGAGTCCCTGCGATGATAGTATCCTGCAAATGAAAATTTGAAAAAGAAGCAGATGGGCCATATCTTTCCAACGGCAGGCAAAAGAAAATCCCAACAAGGGAATAAAATAATTTGGAGCATCAACAAGTCATAACATGGGAAAACATGTGTATCAATAGTTATGACCACAAGAAAAAGAAACCTGTCATCGTCTTCATCAATTTCAGCATCAGAATCTGCAGATGTAATGGTGACATCAGGCTTAAGCTGCGCAGACTGGAGCAAAGGAGGCATGACAAAACTCATATATGGGAGAAAATCCTGCCCAAGGCACTTGCATAGCCGTGCCCATGCCTGCAAAGATATTTAAGCAAGCACATAGCCACATAGAATTACACTTCATTAGGGAAAAAAATTATGAATTTTACATATTTCATAAGAGGCGACAAAACGACATATTCTAAAATTGATGTTAAGAAATCGGTGACAACATACTTGTAGCATGTAACTTGCAGTTGGGTCATCAGCTTCCAGCTGAGACTGTTGCAGTGTCATTAAGATGTCCATGACCTAGTAAGAAAGTTAAAAACAGCAAATCATGCATAGCTTCAAGAGCTCCCTTGAGAAAATGAAGTAAAATATGACAATCTATAAAACTACTAAGAATCAGTGTATGATCAAACAATGATTCGCCTATGTAATAATTAAAACAAGCATGAAATAGGAGAGCATTGACTGACAAAGAAAGTCATATATCAGCAGCTTATCGCATGAAAAGTTTAACAAATATTTTAAAAACAAATTAAAACAAGAGTCATAGCAAATTATCAATTTGGACATCAGAACTAAAAAGCAACGCTAAACAATTAGTATCACCTGCTTGGCATCTTCTCTGAACTTCTCCTTACCAACAGCCATTCCTACCAAACTAATGCACTCCATTGCTTTAGCACGAAGCATACGATTGGACTTATCATTTGCATTTATCAAAATAGCTTTCAGGTATGGCATCACAGCATCATAATATTTCTGAAATTGCTCCTGTTAACACAAGTTTGATTACTTATGTATAGTAAACAACATTGTCATAACAAAGGAGAAGACTGTCTACATAAAGAACCTGTGATGAATCAGCAACTGATGCCAAAGCGGTCAAGGCCCCTTCTTGAACCATTTGCTTCCCATTCTATAACGCATGGAAGATAGAGGGAACAGTGCAGACCAAATAACAGACCATGAATTTGCACAAAGTGCCAACATGCATAAACAAAAACTTTATTGCTTATAAAGCACGTTAACAAAATGGATCAACAAGTATGTCTAGTCATTATAAACACGCATAATGAAATGAAAGTAATGAAAACAACAAAGCACAAACTTGGGCTTGCACTAATCAATAATAGGCCAGGATAAAATAGAATTGTGGACTTAGCCTCATATACATAATTTACTTTTGTCCAATCAAATCAGAAAAGTAAATTTAAAGCATTAATAATGTTCGTAACAAGAGTTTGTTACCAAATAAGTAACATATCAAAATTCACACATCTCAATTTGAATGGAAATAAGGGGAACATGTGACGTGTTGTTCCTTTCTAACTCAAAAAAAATGTCAAATCAAGAAAATGCCAAGAACCAGTGATAAAGTCAACTACATTCTGCAATGGCAATGCAAGACAGGTGTGGGCGTTAGTCAGATACCTGTAGGATTACTAGAAGTTTGCTCACAATTCCATCCAAATAAGGTGTTAGGAGTTCTGGGGTACAATTCTCGGTAAAATTTAGCACTGCAGAAGCAGCATGAGCCTGCAACATAAAAGCAAAATGATGAAAAAGATTAACATGTTAACAACTTAGTAATACGAAAAGATTATTACAATACCATGACACTTCACACTCTTATTTAAATATCAGACAATTCATTGTCATATTTAAGCCCTGGCCGACTATTAATAATTTAAAAAGACAAGCTAATAGGTTAGAACAAGAGCTTTACAAGAGTATAATGTAATCCAGGTAAAACAAATAAAAATTAAGCTTGCTTTTTTCAGACAATAAAAAGGTAGCTAGTTTCATTAGCGATATTCGACACATTAAAGTATAAACCGCACCAAAAGAAAAGTTAACAATGTGGGAATCAGGTGATATCAATCAAGATCAGGACCAACAAATTTTTCATTAATTTGAGATTAAAGAATAGAAAGGGAACAGCTAGAGATTATTTTGATCAATATCAACCAACGCGAAGAATATGGCTTGCCACAAGCTGGATTGGTAATCAGGGAAAAAAAAGCATATAATAAGGTTAGATAGAGTTTATCTCAAAGCCTAATGTGAGGGTCAGATCAGACCACGCAAGGGCTCATAATATGAACCTTACGTGTCTGTAAAAATAAAGGGAGCAACCAGAATAAATTTCTTATTTTGAGACCATGTACTTGGCATTAGCAGGTAAAAGTGGAAACCTGGACGCGGGGATTTTGAAAATCGTCCATGGCTCCAACTAATGCTGGCAACACGACATGGTGATATTGAACCTGCAAGTCTGGCCCCAAGTCTGTGGACAATTGCCCTATTGCATTTATAGCCGCCCATCGAACACGAGGATGGACATCTTTAAATGAATTTAAAACCATTGACACTACTTGCTCCAGATTCTTTGTCATCACCTGCATCACAAGATGTGACATGTAAAATGTAAGAACAAAAGAGACCAGATTCTCTCTGTTGACTTGTCAGTTTATACACTCACAAGCCAAGGCAGAAAATCAAGGTTGAAAATATTAAGGAGAGTGAGGGATAAGAGCCATGAGAAAAAGCATATGCCTTACATGAAACATCTGCAAAAATTACAGTAAACACAAGGAGGTACAAGAATCTTAATACTAAAGACAAATCAATTTTAAATACTAAACAAGTTTACCTTTGAACAACCCTCCGCAATTTGTGCAAATGCAATGAGGGCAGCGTGATGCCTTTTCCAGTCAGGAGCAGCCAAGAAAGTGGGCAACAACTCGGAAGCAACTGGTACTATTGTATTCCCGCCCAAAGAAATTGAAAGTCTATCCAAACACTCCTGTCCAAAACCATAATTACTAGTCTCGCCTGCATCCTCATCCTCTGTCTCTGCACTATGCCAAGCAGGAACATCGTCGATATCCAACAGCATATTCATTAATATGGCAAACAATCTTTGTATGAACTGTGGAAACTTTCTCATCATCCCAGGGGCACGCTCCCTGGCTTCGGCTAGGGTGATCACAAACTCAATGGCCAAGTGCCTTGTCCCTTCCTCCAAGGATTCTGCCTCTGCAATCTGTAACATTGAACTAACCACATCCACTATTTGCCTTCTCAAAAACCTTGGCTCGGTTCCGGCCAATTCAATTAACAACTCGAGGGCTTCTTGAGCCGTGGCTTCCTGGCCACAATTCAAGGCTTCTGTCAAGGTTTGCATCATGAGTGGCAATAAATCCTGGAACCTGTCCCTATCAGAAGGGTTCGACAAACACTGTATAAAATTAATACTGGCACCCAAAGCGGCAATTCTCACATCGGAACTCTTGGATGACGTCAAACACTGCAAGAACACCGTGTGCAGCGTGCTCAATTGGGGAACTAGGGTTTCACCAATATAATGAGCCAATTGAGCAAAAATCAACAGAGCAGCTTCTTGCAGTTTTAGATTATCGGACGTGACACACTGAAACATGAAGGGTAAGAGCTCTGGCCATGCGCCATCCGGTAAAATAACGGAGGCAAGTTCCGAGATGGTATCGCAAAGTTTCTTAGTAATAGATTTAACAATCTCGGTCTGAAGGGAATTCAAAAGGACCAACTTGAGTGAAGACTGAGTAGAAGGGGTGAGTTGGGACCAGAGGTTAGCGTCCTGGCGAGTGAGTTGTCTGCGAAGCAAAATTGTGGACATAGTCCGAGCCTCGGGGCGGGGAGAGGATTGGAGGAGATGAGCAAGCTTAAGGAAGAGGGCATCGGGATGAGTCTGAAGGCAGAGGTTGAAGAGAGACTCGGCCTGAGAACGTTGATCATTGGTGGAGGAGAGAAGATTGGAAATTAGGGATTCGAAGTGGGAGGAATCGGCGCCAAGGATGAGAGCCAGTTGTTGCTGAGTGGGATCGGCGGCCATGGATAAGAGTTAGGGCTTCGTTTTGCCGCTTGCAGCGTTTGGAATTGGAAGCCTCCGAATCCGAATTGCGGAGGGAAGACTCGGAAGTCGGAGGGTTAGTTTTTGCGGCAGGATTTTAAATGGCGGGCAGATCCTTTTTCTTTTACCGTTTCTTTTTTCCCCCCAACGAAAAAAACCGGACTGGTGATTTGTGGGCTTATCAATATTTATTACCCAAAAAAAAGGGACCGGTGTATCCAATAGGACCCTGCCATGTTATAATTTGTAAGTTTTGAAAGTTTTTGTAAGAAACAATTGGAAAACGAAAGCTTCATTAGATTCTTTTCTACCTGTCTGTGTGGTTGATGATAGACATCATAAATTCTTACCAAATAGTTTTTTTTCTGGGCAAAATAATTATTCATTTATTTTAAATGCCAGATGAGATAAGATACCTTAAGCGAAAATCGGGTCAAGATATAATTTCCTTTTTTATATAATCTCCAAATGTTTATGCATTGAAATTGACTAGTCTTGTGCATATTCTGTGGAATTCCTTAATTTAAGGATTTTTACATGTATATATTTCTTTTCATAATCATGAGTAGATACAATTAAGCAATAATTTTTATTTTTGTTTGTGAGTGATATTGTAATTCGTTAATTTTTAAGTCAATCTACACGCCTTGGTGGAAAATTAAATGACGAAAAGGTTTTTTTTTTTTTGAAAAAATTACCGTTCACATTTTTTACCGGTACCGTTCACAGAGACTGATCTGCCTTTTTAACATTTTTATTGTCTAGGATGTGATTAGCGAATGGATTGTAAAAATCTATTCTTCTTGTTTTTTTTTTGTCCGCCAGCGACTGTGCCATATCACAGTTAACTATTTTTGGTGAAGTAAACCAAGTTGAAAATAATAATAATAATAATATATAGACAGACTCGTGTATTTTAAATTATACAAAAAATTACAAGCTTGGATGATCGTGGCCGGGAGAAACTCTCGTTCTTTAAATAAATTTTGTGCGTAAAACAAACGTGTAATTAAGAGGAGCTACTTACCACTGCGGGGGATTCAAAAAGCCAATAATCTTACAGTTTGTTAACATAAAAAAACTCCTGTAAGTGAGAGGTGGCGAGTATGAACAAACAATATAGTTGTTTCTTCAGTTAATACTGCC